>VCJN01002301.1:0-18425 GCA_006384855.1 Tetraselmis striata | reverse complement strand
AGGCTCCCAAAGAATCCAAGGGAAAAGAGAAGGCTCCCGAGACGACTGTGACCCCAGGGAATTGTGACTGAAATTATTAAGCCTTCCTAGCAAGAATCCCGGAAGTTTGTGAGTTATGGTGACGACCCAACATGACGTCAATTGGCCAAGGCAAAGGCAACTGCGTCGGAACCGGCGAGTAAATCGGGATCCCCTGGTAAGAAAATATCGATTGGCTTTGGTGCAACATGTCATTGCTTTTCAGTAGTTGATCTTGATGCCCATACCGCAGGTGTGTTGAGTACTCTCTACTCATTCTTTTCAGGTTCCCCAACTTAAGGCTCTTCTCTTGCCAAGGGGACGCTTCAAGTACGAGAAACATAACCAATGATGGAGAACCACCCGGAGCCGGAGCCCGAACCAGAGCCCGAGAATGTGCGCGAGCATGAACCGGAGCCTGAGCCGGAGGCCGAGCCTGAGCCGGAGGCCGAGCCCTAGCCGGAGCAAGAGCCCGAGCCTGAGCCCGAGCCGAAGCCCGAGGTGAAGCCGAAGCCTGCGCCAACTGTTGAACTCGAAGCTCCCGCCGAAGTGTTTGATACCGAGACTCATGGGTCGACAGCCGGGCAAGTGTCTTGTTATGGAGCCCCTGGTTTTGGAGCGGTGACTGCCGGGAGGGCCCAAAGAAGACTGCCAGCACTCCTCAGTGCCGGTACGGATGAAGACCTCTTCGGCACGGAAGAGGAACAAAGGCCACGGGTTTGAAACCTCGACGTCAACGCGCCTGCACCCGTCATAAAGGCAAAGCTCATGAAGTAAGCCAATTATGTCGACTTCCACGGCGTCGGTGTTGAGAGGACAGATGAATACGCCTATATCGACTTCAGTAGTGACAGGAGATGGACCATCCACTGGTTTAAAAATCATGGCGGTCGAGTGGAGATCTATCTCTACACGGAATTGCACTCGTCTAGCCCCTTGACCGGCAAAGACTTCTTCGATGATCTGAAAGCGCGATTTCTCGCATGCGTCGGAAAAATCTTGGATGCTAGGATGGGAGAATACGAGCAAGGAAAAATCATTTGAGGCTTTTGAATTTACACGGCGTTGCAAGTTTTGATATTCCCGTGCGTGCCCGCGCAAAAGCATCTGGAACCTCGTCGCTTGGAATTGAGCAAGGAGATGATGATCTCAATCACCTTTGAGAATTTGATTCTCCACGCGATCAAGCCGCCACTCGCATCCCGGCCGCGGTTCCAATCGTACTACGCATGGTCTTTGGTCGAGCGTAAAGTGCTGGAGGGATTTGCGCTTGAAGACATCACCGTCTCTGACCAACTATGACTTGACCAACATTGACCAGAATTTCGCGAACGCTTTTCCAATCGGCGAGTATTTCGCCATCCCGCCGGCCTTGACAGTCTTCCACCACACCGGTGCCGTCGACTGGATATCTTACGGCGAAATCAGAGTCGAGATTGCTGATCCAGAGGTGAAGACTTCTCAGGGTGGTGACATCAACATGTTGCTCGTCGATAGAGTCAACCTCGTCAACCGACAAGGACACGGGGCTACCTCACATTTTCAGCTTCCCATCCGAGAAGTTCGTCGCCCCACTGGCGGAATTTGAATTCCGTCCTCCCAAGCTACATGACTGAAACATGGTGGCGCAAAGCTACATAGGTAAATGCCCATCAGATTTGAATGATCTGATGTACCTCATCATCCCGAAGAATCCAACGCGACGACTGACAATTGTTTTGCAGAGGAACCCTTCATTGTCCGCCGATTTTTTACAATGTCCTTCCCATTTGTCCAGCAACAAAGTATCCCCTTTCAGTACGAGCCCCTCGCTCTGACCATGGCCGACTTCAAGGACCAAGTGGCGACATTCGAAGGCGGGCATGCGATGAGGTTGGCGAATGATTTGTTCTACGAGCCCGAAATCGACATGATCGTCAGCTACCTGACCTACATGGACGCGCGCCACGGCAACATCGACGGCAGCCACATACGGGAGGCGAAGCGCATGGTCAGGTTCAACTACCCGGAGACCTACGAGGACAACAAAGGCATCTCCTTCACGTCGGACAAGATGTATATCGGCCTGTCCCCGGAAGTCTGCCGCTACATGTCGATGAAGCTCAACGAGGCTGGTCATACTGTAGTCGGGGAAACATCCATGCACAAACTACTGGTGAGTGACAATATCCAACGCCTCCCACACCATAATCAGTCCTGGGATAAATTTCTCCGCGGAACGAAATCGGTATGTCATCAGTGGGACGAAAATAGGTCTGTCATCAGTGGGACAAAATCAGCATGTCATCAGTGGGGCGAAATCGGTATGTGACCGGTGAGCAAAAAATGGTCCGTCATCAGTGGGTCGAAATCGGTATGTCATCAATGGGACGAAAATATGTCTGTCATCATTGGGACGAAATGGGTTTGTCATAAGTGGGACGAAATCGGCATGTCATCAGCGGGACAAAATAGGTATGTCACCAGTGGGCCGAAAACGGTATGTCATCAATGGGACGAAAACGGTCTCTCATCAGTGGGACGAAAAAAGGTTTGTTATCAGTGGGAGGAAATATGTCTATCATCAGTGGGACGAAAACGGTATGTCTCCAGGGGGGCGAAAATATGTCTGTCATCACTGGGACGAAATAGGTATGTCATTAGCGGGACGAAAACCTTATGTCATCAGTGGGACGAACTAGGTATGTCACCAGTGGGTTGACAGTTGGATATTTTGCACAGAATCTTTGCAGGTGCTTCGAGAGCTGGCCGGCGAATCAGGCTGCAGAGCGACGGGCTTTTTTGAATCACAATCTCACACCAAAGTCGTGAAGGAGTTCAAGAAGTCTGAACAACTTCAACTAGATCTGGACAAGATCGGCATCAATGACAAGAAGAGCAACGAGTTCGCAAATTTGATCGACTTTTGCTCGCGCCCCCTTCGGTAAGTTGCCGCCATTGTATAATTTAAATTTCCTACTTCTTTTGGTAATTCTGACTCGGTTGTTGTGCGCTGTGCTTTCGAGCCACTTGAGCAGCTTTCTCCAGCCTACCGGGTACATGGCACATTTTTGAGTCAAAAACTCAAAATTGTGCCCCCCCCGCGTGATCGCTTAGGCTGGGATATGTACCCATTTTTCGGTCACATTTCAGGTGCAATGCAATACTATATGAGAGAACTAAAAATGGCACATCGGCGTGTCCTCTTCGCGCCCTCAGTCGCGTAAAGTACTATCCGCCTCACCTTGGAAGATTGCGGACGCGAGGGCGTGGCGACTGGCGTTATAAGCCTGGAAATCGAGCCTCACTCGCGCAGAGAAGACGCCCCGGGCCTACGAGTCTATCACCGACCTCGGAGATTGTGTTCGTCGCAACGAGATGCTACCTCTGAACCCTGCTGACAGCGACGCGGCGTTGGGGCGAGATGTCGGCGCAGGCGGCGGTGCGGGCTTCGCGTCCCGAGATGAGGGCTCCTTAAGCGGAGATGCGGGTCGGGGAGGCGGAGATGCGGCACCGCCACGTGAAGATGTGGCCTTGCGACTCCCACCAGCGGCACCCGAAGGCGCCTGCCGGCTTGACGTGGCTTCGCGTTTCGGCTTAGGCGTCTGGAAGGGGTCGTCGTCCTCCAACTCTTTCGCCATCTTAAAGGAGGATTCGGCCCACGCTTCTTGGAATGCTTCTTGCGCAGCTTAATGGGCGGCAAGCTGCTGCTCTTGCCTCCATAGGCGGAGATGCGGGTCGGGGAGGCGGAGATGCGGCACCGCCACGGGAAGATGTGGCCCTGCGACTCCCACCAGCGGCACCCGAAGGCGCCTGACGGCTTGACGTGGCTTCGCGTTTCGGCTTAGGTGCCTGGAAGGGTCGTCGTCCTCCAACTCTATCGCCATCTTGAAGGAGGACTCGGCCCACGCTTCTTGGGATGCTTCTTGCGCAGCTTAATGGGCGACAAGCTGTGCTCTTGCCTCCCGTGCTCAACGCACCGTGCGGGCGCTTCGTCGCACTCGAAGGTTGAGGCTCACTCGGCGGCTTGGCAGGCTCCGAGGGACCAAGCCTGCTCGGGGGAGGGGCGGAGATGCTCGAAGCTCTATCAAGAGACCTGCTGCAGCGCCGTTTTGGGAGCCATCTCCGCCGGACCCCGGTGGCGGTGGTTGAGATGCGGGCTAGAGGACCCGCCAGCCTGACGCGGCGCCGCTACGACCTGGTAGTAGCGGTCGTCGACCAAGACGGTGGGGGGTAAAGAGGCGGCTCGGCAACCTTCCAGTATGAGGATTTTTATGACAAAAAGGGGATTCAATTGCCCATATGCTTTACAATACTATACAGATTGCAAGGCAGTAGGGCTAATACTTGATATTTATTGGCGGCACGCTGCAGATTGCTGCAGCGCTGCACCGCAGGTGCTGCCTTAAGGCATGCTTTAATTGTCTAGATGGTTGCAAACCATTTCGTATGCGGGGGTGTATGGCATGAAAGGGATGTGAACACGCACCGGCTTGACGATACGATGCAGTTTGCAAGGTAGTAGGGCTAATACATGATATTTGCGGGCGGCACGCCGCAGATTGCTGCAGCGCTGCACCGCAGATGCTGCCTTAAGGCATGTTTTTATCGCCTTGATGGCTGCAAACCATTTCGTATGCGGGGCTGCATGGCATAGAAGGGATTTGAACACGCAGCGGCTTGCAGATACTATGCAGGTTGCAAGGCAGTAGGGCTAATACTTGATATTTGCGGGCGGTACGCCGCAGATTGCTGCAGCGTCGCACCGCAGATGCTGCCTTAAGGCATGCTTTAATTGCCTGGATGGCTGCAAACCATTTACCCATTTATTAGTATGCGGGGCTGCATGGCATAGAAGGGATATGAACACTCACTTGCTTGTCGATACCATACGGACTGCAAGGCAGTAGGGCTAACACGTTATATTTGATGGCGGCACGCCGCAGATTGCTACAGCGCTGCACCGCAGATGCTGTTTTTAAGCATGCCTTGATTGCCTAGATGGCTGCAAACCATTTAGTATGCGGGGCTGCATGAATCATCACCATGCGCCGGCCACCGCGCGTTGGCGCCGCGCTGCGCCGGCCGCCGCGCGTTGGCGCCCCGCTGCCCCGGCCGCGGCGCGTTGGCGCCCCGCTGCCCCGACCGCGCTAGCAAAGGAAGTGCGGTTTGTGAAATCGACGGACAGGAGTCGATTCAACTCTTATCTGCGGTTGAGAATGATTTGTTGTGATCGTTGATTATGATTAATGATATATTGTCCAGGGAGCTATGGCAGCGAATTTCAAGCTGCATGAATCCCTTGTCACGGACCAGACATGAGCCCACGTTGCTTGCCGAGGTGCTCCGAGAGATGCGCCCTTAAAGTCGCCGAATCTCTTCCGACGACCAACCACAAGGCGCGTCCGTTGGTGTCGGGGTTTCTTGGGTACTTTGACGCGATGAGAAGTACACGACCCGCTGTCAACAGGCTGTCGAGGTAGTCCATTCGCGGGAGGGGCCCTTGCGTCAAGTAGGTGCGCGGAATCCGCACGCAATGGATTTCCGCCTTGGAGGCCGCCAGCAGCTATAGGAGCAAATTCAAGTGAGTAAACCAAGGCGACATGACAACGACAAAGGGCTCCTTGCCTAGGGCAGCGTTACAAGGAGGCCACCGCTGCTTTGACGTCCAGGAGGACGTACCCGTCGTCCCCAATGTGGGCCTCCGGGTTCCAGTGCCGCATCTCTCGCCGCCGCCATGGTTCTCGCTGTCTCGCATACACGAGCCCACGTTGCTTGCCGAGGTGCTCCGAGAGATGCGCCCTGGAAGTCGCCGAATCTCGTCCGACGACCAACTTCAAGGCGTCGACAATTGTCACATCTCGCCCCCTCCTGACGGCAGTGAGTGGCGCGCAGCAATTGAGAAAGATGATGAGGAGCAGCCCCCCCCCCCCCCCCCCCCTCCCCCGCCACGCCGTCGACATTGGCAGGACCCGAGCCGTAGTCCGGGTCTGCCCTGACGAGGGCTTTTGCCGGGCCATTTTACCAGGGGACGAGATTCGCATCTGCCGGTGAGCTTCTTGGACATACTCGTTGCAAATCCCCCGCAACTCGTTGTACACAAGCCGGTGGTCTTCAGAGGCCAAAAAGGCCCGCATGTTCACCGTGCTGCCTCTCGTCCCTGCCCCTCTCTTGCAGTCTGAGGTCATCGGGTCCTGCGGATCGTGCATGATGTGTTAGAGGTCGTTGGCAGACAAGGACGAAAACACGAAGCGGGTGGGAAACGGGGCGGGTGTCACCACTCATCTCGAGATGCGCGACGGCGAGGTGCGCTTAACGCAGCCCACGGCGCCCTGATGAGAGATGCAAGCGAAGATGCGAGTCCGCGTACCGTTGGAGTCGCTCCTGGGAGAGGGACCAAAGGTGGCACACCTTGAGGCTTGGGGGGTCAGGCTGAGGCTCGCCGTGAGGCGAAGGCTGCGAATCTCCGGCCCCGGGCCATATATAGCGGTCCGCTTCCATGTTGCCCACCGCCCGGCTGCATGGGCCTCATGGGCTGAGTCGTGGGTATTGGCGCCTGAGACGCCCTCCTGCCGGAACACAAGTGCATCTGCGGAGAATCTTGCGCCATGGGGGTCACTAGCAGTGTGTCGAGAGCCCTGCTCGTTGGGTCAAAGCCAAGTGCAACCGCAGATGTCCCCGCCACGCACAGAACTCTGCAAGCGGGCAGATGTGCGTTTTGCTCTGCGAGGACGGTCTGCCATGCTTTTGTGCACCGAGAAGCGTTAAGATGCCTCAAAGAATACAAGCGCGAGGGAGCTTGCGAGGGGTAGATGAGTGGGATCAGTGGCGGCGTAGCATTCGAGGCCTGAAAAAACGGTTGGCGTGGAAGGGTAGCGACGCATCTCGTCAAAGGGCGGTGGACATGCGTGTAGTACATAGTGAAGGTTCATTTCACTGAACAGTACCTCGTACAATGTTGGCAAGAAAAGGAAGCCAGTTTCACAGTACATTCGTACAGTGTTAGGCTGGACTCAAATTTGCACCCCCCAAAAGGGGTACAATATTGAGTTAAGGAGGGTGCAATTTTGAGTCCAGAAATGTGCCCATTTTGACTCAATAATCGCCTTTTTTCCGAGACAGTACACGGGTTTGTACACGAGAGATACGGGCGTTCACCTGCCCCCACCGGGGAGATGCGGGTAATCCCATCCTTTACGGTCAATTCGATCTCTCCACCCTCCGCATATCTTGCTCGCCAGTCGTGCCAGCGCTGGCCTCAGCCACCGCTGCTTTGACGTCCGCGAGGACGTACCCGTCGTCCCCAATGTGGGCCTCCGGGTTCCAGTGCCGCATCTCTCGACGCCGCCATGGTTCTCGCTGTCTCGCATACACGAACCCACGTTGCTTGCCGAGGTGCTCCGAGAGATGCGCCCGTGAAGTCGCCGAATCTCGTCCGACGACCAACTTCAAGGCGTCGACAATTGTCACATCTCGCCCCCTCCTGACGGCAGTGAGTGGCGCGCAGCAATTGAGAAAGATGATGAGGAGCAGCCCCCCCCCCCCCCCCCCCCGGCCCCGCGCCACGCCGTCGACATTGGCAGAACCCGAGCCGCAGTCCGGGTCTGCCCTGAGGAGGGCTTTTGCCGGGCCATTTTACCAGGGGACGAGATTCGCATCTGCCGGTGAGCTTCTTGGACATACTCGTTGCAAATCCCCCGCAACTCGTTGTACACAAGCCGGTGGTCTTCAGAGGCCAAAAAGGCCCGCATGTTCACCGTGCTGCCTCTCGTCCCTGCCCCTCTCTTGCAGTCTGAGGTCATCGGGTCCTGCGGATCGTGCATGATGTGTTAGAGGTCGTTGGCAGACAAGGACGAAAACACGAAGCGGGTGGGAAACGGGGCGGGTGTCACCACTCATCTCGAGATGCGCGACGGCGAGGTGCGCTTAACGCAGCCCACGGCGCCCTGATGAGAGATGCAAGCGAAGATGCGAGTCCGCGTACCGTTGGAGTCGCTCCTGGGAGAGGGACCAAAGGTGGCACACCTTGAGGCTTGGGGGGTCAGGCTGAGGCTCGCCGTGAGGCGAAGGCTGCGAATCTCCGGCCCCGGGCCATATATAGCGGTCCGCTTCCATGTTGCCCACCGCCCGGCTGCATGGGCCTCATGGGCTGAGTCGTGGGTATTGGCGCCTGAGACGCCCTCCTGCCGGAACACAAGTGCATCTGCGGAGAATCTTGCGCCATGGGGGTCACTAGCAGTGTGTCGAGAGCCCTGCTCGTTGGGTCAAAGCCAAGTGCAACCGCAGATGTCCCCGCCACGCACAGAACTCTGCAAGCGGGCAGATGTGCGTTTTGCTCTGCGAGGACGGTCTGCCATGCCTTTTGTGCACCGAGAAGCGCTAAGATGCCTCAAAGAATACAAGCGCGAGGGAGCTTGCGAGGGGTAGATGAGTGGGATCAGTGGCGGCGTAGCATTCGAGGCCTGAAAAAACGGTTGGCGTGGAAGGGTAGCGACGCATCTCGTCAAAGGGCGGTGGACATGCGTGTAGTACATAGTGAAGGTTCATTTCACTGAACAGTACCTCGTACAATGTTGGCAAGAAAAGGAAGCCAGTTTCACAGTACATTCGTACAGTGTTAGGCTGGACTCAAATTTGCACCCCCCAAAAGGGGTACAATATTGAGTTAAGGAGGGTGCAATTTTGAGTCCAGAAATGTGCCCATTTTGACTCAATAATCGCCTTTTTTCCGAGACAGTACACGGGTTTGTACACGAGAGATACGGGCGTTCACCTGCCCCCACCGGGGAGATGCGGGTAATCCCATCCTTTACGGTCAATTCGATCTCTCCACCCTCCGCATATCTTGCTCGCCAGTCGTGCCAGCGGTGGCCTCAGCCACCGCTGCTTTGACGTCCGCGAGGACGTACCCGTCGTCCCCAATGTGGGCCTCCGGGTTCCAGTGCCGCATCTCTCGACGCCGCCATGGTTCTCGCTGTCTCGCATACACGAACCCACGTTGCTTGCCGAGGTGCTCCGAGAGATGCGCCCGTGAAGTCGCCGAATCTCGTCCGACGACCAACTTCAAGGCGTCGACAATTGTCACATCTCGCCCCCTCCTGACGGCAGTGAGTGGCGCGCAGCAATTTAGAAAAATGATGAGGAGCAGCCCCCCCCCCCCCCCCCCCCCCCGGCCCCGCGCCACGCCGTCGACATTGGCAGGACCCGAGCCGCAGTCCGGGTCTGCCCTGACGAGGGCTTTTGCCGGGCCATTTTACCAGGGGACGAGATTCGCATCTGCCGGTGAGCTTCTTGGACATACTCGTTGCAAATCCCCCGCAACTCGTTGTACACAAGCCGGTGGTCTTCAGAGGCCAAAAAGGCCCGCATGTTCACCGTGCTGCCTCTCGTCCCTGCCCCTCTCTTGCAGTCTGAGGTCATCGGGTCCTGCGGATCGTGCATGATGTGTTAGAGGTCGTTGGCAGACAAGGACGAAAACACGAAGCGGGTGGGAAACGGGGCGGGTGTCACCACTCATCTCGAGATGCGCGACGGCGAGGTGCGCTTAACGCAGCCCACGGCGCCCTGATGAGAGATGCAAGCGAAGATGCGAGTCCGCGTACCGTTGGAGTCGCTCCTGGGAGAGGGACCAAAGGTGGCACACCTTGAGGCTTGGGGGGTCAGGCTGAGGCTCGCCGTGAGGCGAAGGCTGCGAATCTCCGGCCCCGGGCCATATATAGCGGTCCGCTTCCATGTTGCCCACCGCCCGGCTGCATGGGCCTCATGGGCTGAGTCGTGGGTATTGGCGCCTGAGACGCCCTCCTGCCGGAACGCAAGTGCATCTGCGGAGAATCTTGCGCCATGGGGGTCACTAGCAGTGTGTCGAGAGCCCTGCTCGTTGGGTCAAAGCCAAGTGCAACCGCAGATGTCCCCGCCATGCACAGGACTCTGCATGCGGGAAGATGTGCGTTTTGCTCTGCCATGACGGTCTGCCATGCTTTTGTGCACCGAGAAGCGTTAAGATGCCTCAAAGAATACAAGCGCGAGGGAGGTTGCGAGGGGTAGATGAATGGGAAGCACAGTGGCGGCGTAGTATTCGAGGCCAAAAAAAACGGTTAGCATGGAAGGGTAGCGACGCATCTCGTCAAAGGGCGGTGGACAGGCGTGTTGTACATAGTGCAGGTTCATTTCACTGAATAGTACCTCGTACAGTGTTGGCAAGAAAAGGAATGTGTCAAAGGCCAGTTTCGCAGTACATTCGTACAGTGTTAGGCGTAACTCAAATTTTTTTCACCCCCAAAAGGGGTACAATATTGAGTTAAGGAGGGTGCAATTTTGAGTCCAAAAATGTGCCCATTTTGACTCAATAATCGCCCTTTTTCCCAGCCTACCGGCACGTTTCAGCTTGGGATACGAGGATGGAAGGAAGCGAGACGTAAACTCCAAGAGTTGGCCGCACACTACAAACGAGAACTTAATCGACTCCAGAGCCTCAACCACTGTCGACCACTTTCTCCGAAGGAGCAAGGAGCAGTTTACGAAACCATTCGGAAGGCAATCACTGCGGGCCTTGACGACAAGAAGTACGGCTTCGGCAGAGACCGAGCTCACTTCCGAGTCGCCGTCATGAATGTAAGTTGCAACCTACCCCCATTACCTCCCCAATAATATCATTCCTATCTGATTAAAGCCGTTTTTGCGACACATGATGATGGCTTTGCCCCCAAGCTACCCTGCCTTGACGAGCCGTCTCTTGCGAAGCAGAGCGACAGCGCCGATCTTCCTGTGGGACAGATGTATTTGGTGGTTGGCTTGCTCATCCAAGGCGAGTAGTACGCGATCCCAAACCTCTACGAGTTGGTACATGACGTCAACGATGCCGGCGACGATGACCCCATGGCTGTTACGCACACCAACGTGGAGTGACTAGCGAAGATCGAGACCAGGAGGTTTCGTGATCTCCTGCGTCGGGCGAGCATCAAGTTCATGAATGCCATCGACACGGCCAAGGGCCGGAAGCCAATCGAATTGCTGACGCCAGACGAACCGGCCAGGACGTGGGGGAATACCTCTCGGACCACATCATCGATCACGATGTGTCAGCCAATGTGTCGGATGAGCAAGCGGCCGCTCGCCTTGACGCATTCACCAGGTTCCGAGCCAAGGTTGATGACCTCGGCCAAAGCGGCTTACCAAAAAATGTTCCAGGATTTGTTCAAAGGTTTTCATCGCTCCGGTCCTTTGATGGTCTTGATGACCCCTCCTAAGAGATGGGGAGTCGTGAATTTTGCCGACTGCCTCATCCCAACACCGGTTCGAGAGCACATCGTGGCCACCAACACCAACATCAAAAGTCTGGCGTTCCACATCAAGAACCAGATGCTAGACTTGGTGATATCCTTCTTCACAGAGTTTGCTCTTCTGGCATGTGCTCCTCTGCTTCTCGCGAGTTCCGCTCCGGGGTTTTCTGAGGAGCGGTGGCTATCGATGAAGGTAAAAAACCGATCCCGCGAATGATTTCTGAAAACATTTTTCACTATGTTAGCTATTAAACCGAGTCGGTTTTGAAACTTCAAGCCGAGAAATTTCCAGTGATGTCCAGGGGCGAAGGGGTCGACTTTAAAGATGATGAAGTCTTTTTGAGATTGGAGCTTTGCAAGACTTGCATCGTGGAGAGCGACTTCAAGGCTCCGGTGACAATAAAATCGTCGCGGAAGCCATGTCGGAAGTTGGTGCCACCAAGGCCACAGTGTTCATCGCCGACGCGCTTTTCGGAGCTGGCTCGCACACTTGGGACTCGAGGGATGATGTGTGGAGCACGGACGACTTCAACGACGTGTTTGCTTTCGCCATGCAAGATACCCCTCCCCCCCCACAACCATGGTGCGCATATGATTGTGCTTTAATTTATCATTCCACTTCCCACCGCATGCAACTGAATATCCCGACTGTATCATCTGCCGTCCACACTGCTCTCGATGGGTGCCATTTCTTCATTCACCTCTCGGACCAGCAGCTTGGATCCGCAATCACATCGGTTCAAAAACAAGCCGAGGAGCTTGTCTATCACGTCCTGACTTGGGCCAAAGATTGCGGGATGAGAATGGGCAGTTCTTTGCGTCATGACGCTGAGTACCACCTCTACGTCAGGAAGCCCCCGCCAAGCATCGTAGCTGGCAACATTTACGCCTTTGATCCCCGAAGGTGAGATTTGATTCGTGGAACGTAGCCGGCCTGTTTTAAGCATCACTCTGAGCCGGTTTTTCTCTTGGCTGCTAGGTTCTCCACGTCCACCATCTTCGGCCATTTCATAGACTCTGCCAAGTTGAAGGACGAGAATAGACAGACTCTGAACAAGTACCAAAAGCCCATCGTGCTCTTTTCCAAGCATCTCAAGATGGCGGCAACGGACGGGACAACAATTGTCGATGTCACAGCCGGGACTGGGACGACCGCGGTGCGTGAGGGGTTCACCCCGGGTGAATGGCATATAACTATACGATAAAGCATAAAATTACCGCCTTGTGCGGTTTGCCACGCCAATAGGTCGCCGCGGCCTTTTGTGTGTTGTGGTACAACTTTAGTCCGGACGACCACTCGCTCGTTCCCCACACATGAACTTGAAGACCGTCCTCATTGACAACCAGAAGACGCAAATAATCGCAGGGATGAAATCCAGGATGACGTCATGGATCAAAGAGAAACCATGGGACGAGACTCAGAGACTGCGTCCAGATGACTTCGAGAAGTGGCCAGGTCTACCCCTTTCCAATGGCCCTGGAAGAGCAGCGGGAGGAGCTTATAGCGGCGGAGAAGAGGAGACACAAGGCGGCAAGGCGCCGAGGGGATTACTTGGTCGAAGATTCTGACGATGATGATGATGATGATGATGATGATGATGATGATGATGAGTTGTATACATTTCCACAAAAAAATAGCCTTCCCGAGCCGCTCGCATTTATGTGCCAGCTTAGACGGAGTTTCATCCCCCAACGGCACAAACTACTTGTAACCATTATAACGTTTCCTTCACTCTTGATTTGTGAGTCCCTGCTTGGACGGCATTGTTTTCCCGACTTGGCACAAATGAACCAACCGGCCTTCCTATTAGCTATCAAACCCACTGCTGACCCCAAACCCTAACTTATACCTACCCACAATGCACCGCGTGACTCGGTGCAAAAAAGGTTGAAATATTGTTGTTGCTAATACCGCCGTACTTGCCTACCTTCCCATCGGCACGCCGGGGCTTCCGACCGTCTGGCTGCCTTGGGGTGGAAGCGCGCGGGTGGCTGCCGGCGTCATGCTTGCACGGCCGGCAGAGCGTGCCGGCCGGTATCCTGAAGGGCGGGCCGGGGGCGGCAACAGAAAAGTTAGAATGGCATGTAGCGAGTACGACTGGCATTTCTAGTTAATTGTAATTATCAACAACCCAACCCCACCACCATCGCACATGCACGTTGCGGCGCTCACTTGTAGAGCAGGCCGGTGGGCTGCCCCGCATCGACGTCCGTGATGTTGAAGGCCTCCGCCTCGGCGAGCCAGGGCAAGCAGTAAGCGGCACCGCGTTCGACGGTGCCGTGCTTGACGAGACGCTCCGTGGACGTAAGGACGCGCCCGGTAGTCGGGGACAGCTCCAAATCGTTCTCCTCGTCGCTCCCCTCGTACTCCTTTCCGACTCACTACCCCCCACGTCCTAGTCCTCATCCGAGGAGAGGTCCAGGAACCTGGTGCCGTCGTGGTTCGGGTAGTGGGGTTTAGTTATGGCTGCGCGGCCGGGTTGGCTGCGGGTGGGTGCCACGTCCCCGCCGATGCCATCCTCCCACTCGCGCATTGCCACAGAAATACCCATCCACGAAAACCGGACTAGGGGACTGTAAAACACACTAGAAGAGAATCCACTAGGCATAAAGTTGCCTAATACACGTGGCTAGGTCTCCGAGCCGTTAAAGACACTTTTCCTAGGTGGAGTAAAGCAGCGGCATAGGTGCGAAGTTGAGGGATGTGGGCGGGTGGGCGCGCACTGTACATGCTCTTGAGGGTGGCCACGGAGATGCCGAACAACTTGGCCTATGAGGCCAGAGCAGCCGCGCCAGGCAGCCGAAAGTCCCGTTTTGGGTCCAATCCGCCCCTGCGGGGGCCGGTGCTTCGGTTGGTTGCGGGGCGGCGAGTGGCTGTGACTGAGAATGTGGCAAGGTGACGAGTGGGTTGGCTTGTACATGGCGTTGCGCCGCACCCGCACGCGTGCAACTGAGTGGGCGGAAAACGGCCTTCTGGATATAACAAATTCGGGAAGTTTTCGCACTACGGTACGGGTTACCGCGGGAAGCGATGTGACAACAAAACCATCTTGTGGCGGGATGTTAAATTTGTGCATGACATGCCCTACATGCAGGTATGAATTGTGCAGGATTGTGTAATTTGCAAACACTTGTTTCAGTCATCGCACATTCACATGTGATTCTAACAGATATAGTCGCATGCAGGTAGCAAAAGCCGCTGGGGAGAAATGACTTCGGAAGTGGAGTGGTAAGATGGGAGAAAACGGCCTGGCGTTTTGGATAGCGGATGTCGGGCTCTCAAAGGAATGGATGGGTTGGATTGCTGCAGTCTCGCCTCCATGTTTGCCTGCGCACAACAATGGCATGGAGCGGGCTAACATATGCGCGATGCGAAACTGATACATCATATGCACTGCAATATTCATGCTTACATGATGTATGCACAGTAATAGTATATTGTTTCAGTTTTGGTTGAATTTGCTGGTTGTTGCCTGAGATTTCAAGGATGATGGCACGCTGCGGAACCGGGCTGCCATGGGAGTGTTCCTGTCCGAAGCTAGGACATGCTTACGCGACCGTACCGTAAACCGCCCTGTGGCGGAGCTCCCTTCCGGAGCCGGAGCGTCGTGTGGCGACTTGGAGAAAGGCGCAACTAATGTTGGGCAACACCCACTTCACCAGTCCTCTTGTTCTTAAAAGGGATGGTACATTTCTCCTCCCATCCCGCAGCTATGTCCACCGCCTGCGCATGCATGGGGGTACTGTCAAGGAAGAATGGGTGGCGAAGATAGTGCAATGGAGTAAGATGTTCGAAGACCCCGAGCCTGCAGTGAGCAAAAATTGCGACTTTGATGTATTAGTGCATAGACTGCAGCCTTAAGGAGACTCACAAGGCTCTAGGGGCTATCCACTACTCTTACACGTGTGCAGAGTATAACCAATATGCACGGTGCCTATGTGCACTAGCCCTAGGCATCAAGGATGCCCTAGTTTTAGTGCCTAGTGACAGGTCATTAGATTCTATTGGCCGGGTGCCCCAGCGCATCCGGCCCTCATAGGCTCGCGCTACGCTAGCTCGGCGGCCAGATTAAGCCCGTGCTCTCCAAATTGCGAGCGTCCCTCACATGGCTGCGTTTACGCACCGAGATTCATGCTGCATTGTATGCCTAAAAACCAAAGGCAACAAGAACAATCCAATTATATATTGTGGGACATGTGACCTCGGGTGGCATAATAAGAAATGCGCAGAGATTCAGCGCATATTCCAAAAGGGGAATAGACATATTGCATTTGAGCATTGTGCGTCTTAGGTGATTTGACGTGTAATTGATGGCATGTATCTGCACCTGTTTCCCAAAAAATCGCCTGTTTCATTTCCAAAAACAGCACCGGTTTTATTTCCAAAAAAGCGCCTATATATTATTCATGCATACGGGAATATGGACCACATGGCGGTAGGGGCTTATTTCCCAAATGGCGCCTTTTTAATTCTATTGGAATTTCCCGGATTGTGCTTTCGTTTATTTCTTGGAAATCCTATTTCCAAAATAACACCTTTTTATTTTCGCGGTTTTTACTTCCTGGATTTGACCAAAATATTTCCAAAAAAATTCCTTTCCCACAACCATGGTGCGTAGATGGCAATGCTTTCATTTACTTGATTTCCGAATTTCCCCCTTGAAGGCAATTACGTATCTTGACTGTATCATCTGACGTCTACACTGCGCTCGGTGGGGGCCATTTCTCGATTCACCTCTCGGACCAGCAACTCGGATCCGCAATCGCAGCCGTTCAGAAACAAGCTGAGGACCATGTCTATCTCGTCCTAATTATAGCCGAAGATTGCGGGATGAGGATGGGCAGTTCTCTGCGTCACGACGCTCAGTACTATCTCTAAGTCAGGAAGGCCCCGCACAATGTCGTATTTGGCAACCCTTGTGCTCATGATCCCTGAAGGTGGGATTGGATTCGTGGAACTTTGCCGGCCTGTTTTAAGCATCACTTTAAGCCGATTTTGCCTTACCAGGTTCTCCACGCCCATCATGCTCGGCCACTTCAAAGGCACAGCGAAGTTAAAGGACGAGCATGGACATACCGGGAATAAGTACCAAAAGGCTATCGCGCTCTTTCCAAGCACTAGAAGATGGCGTCAACATACGGGACGTCACAGCCGGGACCGGGGCAACCGCAGTGCGTGAGGGGTGCAACCCGGGTGAGTGACATAACAATGCGATAACACATAAAAATTAACGCCTCGTGCGGTTGCCACGCATGAAAGTCGTTGCGGCCTTTTGAGTATTGTGGGACCGGATACATCTAATCCACTCATTCCCACACATAAACTTGAAGACGGTCCTCATTGACAACCAAAAGACGCAAATCGCTGGGAGTAAGTCTAGGATTAAGTCATGGTTCAAAGAGAAGCAATGTTACGAAACTCAGACTGCGTCAAGATGACCTCGAGAAGTCGCCAATGACCGTTGCACATGAGCAAGAAGGGCGTGCGTGCAGCGGCGAAGAACAGGAGACTCCATGCGGCAGAGCGTCGAGGGGATTGTGTGGTCTATTAGTACACTTTTCCACAAAATTTGTTGTCCATATGTTTTTTCCCAGCTTGGACGGAGTTTCAGCCCCCGACGCCACAAACTATACTTGTAAGTATATCACGTTTCCTTCACTCTTTTGATTTGCCCCCGCTTGGACGGAATTGTTTTTCCGACTTGGCACAAATGAACCAACCGGCCTTCATGCTACCTATCAATCCTACTGTTGACCCCAAGCCCTAATATAGACCTAACCACAATGCACCGCGTGCCTCGGTGCAAAATAATTTCCATAACTGTTATGTGATTATCCTTAAGGAATACCCTTCTCAGCAATAAGTATTGATACACATTATCTTAACACGAAGCTTTGCAAAATTTGCATCGTGGAGGGCGACTTCAAGGCTCAGGCGACAAAAAAATCGTCGCGAAAGCCATGGCGGAAGTTGGTGCCACCAAGGCCACAATGTTCATTGCCGACGCGCTTATCGAAGCTGGCGCTCGCACACCTGGGACTCGAAAAATGATGCGTGTGCCGGACACGGGCGACTTAACGACGTGTTTGCTTTCGGCATGCCCTCCCCTGCGGCCGCCATGCCCCTCCCCTGCGGCCGTCTACTACCGCCTCCGCACCCGCCCTCCCCTGCGGCCGCAAGGTAGCTCCGCTGCCGCCGGCCTCTCCCTGCCGCCGGCATGTGGTTCTATGTCCGCTGCAGGCTCGGGAGCTGAGTGCCCCTTGCTGCTTGCAGCTACTTCTGCGGGTATGTTATTTATGGCGGCTGCTGCCATCTGCGCCCCGCGGCTAAGGGGCTTGTTTGACGGGGCTGGCCTACATGCCGCCGCGCGCGCCCGTTGCGCTTGATTCTTCTGGCGTCCGGCATGCATCCTCGCAGTAGCGCCCTGGAGCGATGGGTATCTAGCCGCACGGGGAACATGAGCTGGTCGAGCGAGCGGGGGAGGGCGGTTGGAGCCGGTAGACATGTCTTGCACCGGAGCGCCGTTCGGGTCGATTCCGGACCTGCGGTGGTGATGAGCGAAAAAACACCAAGTCGCCGACACTCAAGCAGCGACAACATCAACAGCTACACGATGAGCAGGTAAACCGGCCGGCAAGCGCACCTTTGCAATAGGAATGTGGGAGGGTAGGGAACCCTTGCTGCATGCGTCGGCTTCACCGACTTGAGCAAGGCAGCTTGCTCCTCCTCCACGGTCAAATAGGGTGGGCGCGCCGGGAATGATGTCGTATAGGCGAAGCCGATGGCAGTCGCAACGAGATCTTTAAAGCGCTTGATTATGTGGCCCTTTGTATACCCTCGGATTTCGACGTCCATGTAGAGCAGTCCGGTGACACCGTCGATGGGGCAGAAAGCGCCGAAAGCGGCATCGAGCGGTTGCTTGAGCTCCGCTGCTCGGGAAGTGGTAGCAGCACACGGATTCGATTTCAACAGTAATTTAACCTATTTTGCACCGTGGAATTCATTTTGCACCGTAGGGTTTGTTTATACCCTAGTTCCCGGGTTTACTATCAGTACTTAAGACTCACTGGTGATGTAGCTTGGGTTTGTAGACCTTGGGTGCAGTGCAGCATTCATCAGCATGAAGGCCAGCCGCGACGCATATCCAA
>VCJN01002300.1:0-48316 GCA_006384855.1 Tetraselmis striata | reverse complement strand
GACTGCCGGACCTCGGGGCACGAGTCCCGGCAGCACTCGACCAGGATGAGCGGCAGCCCGGGCGTGCCGCCGGCCGGCGCTGACGCTATGAGCGCGTCCATGCTGGCCCCCAGCCCCTCGCTCATGCCTGTGGCAGCCAAGCACAGCCAAACATCCCGTGGTCAGGCCGCGAGGCGTGCGCATGGGAGCGTCCAGTCACGAGGCTGCTGACGACTCGCGCCGCAACACAGCGGAGTTGTTGCGGACATCGATCTCGCACATATGTAATCTTTACACACGTACTAAACATACGGACCTCGACGCACCTCTAAGGACACTTCGCGTTACTACTAGAAGCCTCAAGTTGGGTTTGCATGCAACCCACACCAAAAGTCCGCCATAGTTGCGTCTACATCTGGCCTCTGGCAGCCCGGGCGGGTTCTTAGCCACAGTATATACATAATCGCTAATGGTAATGTACAGCAAACCCAACGTGTGGTTACAGCAAGCCTCCAATCGGGCCTGCATGTTCCTGGAAGATTGACAACAGTTCCTTGGCAGTCTCGTCAAGGCTTACCTCCGTCCGGCAGGGCGGCTTCTTCGCACCGCAGCGGCACACATAGGGGGAGCAGCCTAGTGAATCTGGTGGCCGCCAACAGGGCGGGGGGAGGGGGGGGGGGCGCACCGCTCAGCAGGTCGAGGGACACCATGATGGCGGCGTCCGAGCGCTCCGGCGCGCCCGGCACCGGTGTGGCGGCCGCCTGCAGCTGCGCGGTGATGATGCGGCAGCAGCGCTGGAAGCACGCCGGCGCAAACTCCTCAAAGGCGAGCCCCGCGTTTTGCGCTACCGACACGAAGCAGTTCATCAGCGGCAGGAGGTCCTTGTCCGTGTCCTGACAAGATGAGTGGGGGGGGGGGGGGGGGGGGGGAGGTTCAGCGCTTTCGAGGGACACAGCATGCACACAACTGGGACGGCTGTCATTGCCGAGAAGCGGGATGCAGGCGGGCGCTAGGTTGCGCATACGGAAACGAACCTCTGGGCGCCGGCTCACCCATCAGAACTCATAACGTAGGTATCGGGTTGGGCTTGCGTGCAGCCTAAAAGAATATCCGCTAGTGTTCTGGCACAGTTTCGTCTACACATGACCTCCGGCAGGCAGGGGGATCTTATTCGGAGCGGGTGATCGTTCAAATGCATTGGTGATCGCAGTCCTATCCTGTGGACATAGCCACGCGGCGCCGATGAAGTCATGGACCCGCCGTGCCTGACAGGGGCCTAAGGCACGCCGAGCCGCACCCGCAGCGGAACAATTGCAAATGGTTGGGTAGACCCTAATACATGGGACTTGACCCGATGGGAGGCTCACGGTACAGGCTCCCCTATGAGAGCCGGCGCGGCGGTAGGAGCACTGCAAATAAGACCCTGCCCGGCCTGTAAGAGAGAAAAATCTAGACAATACTACAGCGGAACTACAGCGAGCGTTCTTATAGGAGGCAAGCAAACCCAGCTTGAAGCTTATCATTAAGAGATCTTGTAGGTGCGGCGCATCCATTATGGGAAGAGGAGGGTGGGTCCCGGCTGGGAAAGGGGGGGGGGGGGGGCGGGGGCACCAGCAGCGCCTCCCACTTGCGCCACAGCGGCGGCATCAGCATCCGCATGGCGTCCGGCTGCGCGAGCGCGGAGCCCACCGCGTCCGCGAGCGTGCTGACCGCGTCATACAGCAGGCGGATGTTGCGCCGCCCGTAGCGCTCGGCTGCCAGGCTCAGGCACTGCAGGATGCTCTGCAGCCACGCCGGATTGGAAGGGGCCAGGAGGGGGGGGAGGGGGGGGGGGGGGCGATGCACGGCGCCGTGTCAAAAAAGTCCGCGCTGGGCATGTGGGGTGATAGGAAGGATGAATAGGGTGGAATATCAAGCGCCGGGGAGGAGGGTGGGTTTTCTTTTTTGGGGGGGGGGGGGGGGGGGGGGGGGACCTGTAACCGCGGCAGCAGCGCGTCGCCCGCCACCTCTTCAAACGTGGCCAGCGAGGAGCACGCGGCCTCCTGCACGCGCCGGTTGCTGTCCAGCACGCGCTTCATTATGCCCTGCAGCGGCGCCCGCAGAGCCGCTGTTAGGCATGCACCGCCGAGACGGGGAGGGGGGGGGGGCTCCGCGGTGGGGCCATCCTGCACCTGCAGGATCTGGTCAAACTGAGCATTGCCCGCGCCGCCCTCCGCTGCACCCTGCACGATCCACTCGCAGTAGCGGCTGAGCCCCCAGCAGGAAATGACGCGCACCTGTCGGGAGGGAGGGGAAGAGGGGGGGGGGGGGGGGGGGGGGGGGCACGTCAGCTGGCCAGTCCCTCGACACGTCAGAGCAGAGCCCATGTTGCACCTCCGGGGTGGGGGAGGGCGCAGGAGTGGGGCGGCGGACCAGCGGCTTGGGGTCGTCGAGCAGCGGGAGCATGGTGGTCACGATCTCAAGCAGGTGCGGGCGCAGCCCCTGGTGGCAGCCCTCCGAGATGGCGCCCAGCGCCAGCACCGCGCTCTCCCGCGCGCGCCAATCCGGCACCATGAGCCGCTCCTTGATGATGGGCATCAGCACTGGCAGCAGGTCGTCGTTGAACACGGTGGACAGCACGTCCAGCCCCGCGGCGGAGCACTTGCGCAGGTTCCACGAGCTGATCTCCTCCTCCTCCTCCTCCTCCTGCTCCGCCTCGCGGTGCGCGTGGCTGTGGTGCACAAAGGGCTTGATCGTGTGGTCGGCGTCCTCCTGCTCGCCGCCGCCGCGCACGCGGGAAAGCGGTGGGAGGGGTAAACCGTCGCACAGGGGTGCCGCCGCGTCTAAAGACCCCTTATTATTAAGCCTCAGAGTGAGCTTGCATGCCACCTACAAGAAGACCCGCTATACTTACTCTATAGTTTCATCCACATACATAGGACCTCTTGCAGGCAGGGCGGGTTGTTATTTGCACTATTTGCACTTTGCAAGTTGAAAGTCTTTGCAGTGGCATTGTATTGACATACCGGCACCCGCGCCTGATTAAATGATTGGCAACAGCTAAATGCGTGGCGTTCAAAGCTCATTACTACACATTTATCCTTTTGTCTTCATAATGATTTTGAAAACATTCCAACTATCAATGAGAGAGAGAGAGAGAGAGGGGGAGAGCAGCGCGCCGGCGCACCTTGTTGACCGCGTCGTCCGCCGCCTCTACCTCGAGCACCTCGTCGTCGTACTCCTCAAACATCATGTTCTTCATGAGCACCGGGATCAGGCGCGGCAGAAACTCGGCAAGCACGGTGGAGGGGATCTGCGCCTCGCAGAAGGCGCTCCAGAACTCGCAGCTCTCGAGCGCTACCTCCTCGTCGCCGTCCTGGAGGCGCAGGCAGGCCGACCGTGTGGGCCATCTGATGGGGCTGGGCACTGTGCGTAGGGGGGGAAGGGAGGTGGAGGTGGGTGGGTGGGTGGGGTGGGGGGAGGGGGGGGCAGCGCACCGAGGTGGAGTGAAGCATGTACTCGATGATGTTGCGCATGTGCGGCTCCAGCATGTCGGGGCACAGCTGCAGCATCTGCACCAGGCCCGCGCACACGAGGCGCCGCACGCCGCTGTGCTTGTCCGTGGCCAGGCTGAACATGCCCTGCAGGTACGGCTCCATCGCGGCCTCCATGCCCGCGGGCATCGACTGCACCATCAGGTTCACGCAGCCCAGGCACAGCCGGCGCACCTCCGACACCGGCGACGGGAACTGCGCGACGAGGCGCGGGATCAGCGCGGTGGCGGCGCTGCAGCCTAGGTCTGGAATCTTCAGGTCCACCTGCAGGCGCGGCGGCAGCAGCACGGTCTCAGCATGTCGCACCCATCAGCAGCCGGCGCACCCACCCGCTCCATTGGCCATCCATCAGACTTCCCGCGCGGCAACACCACCCAGTCCAGATCGGACAAGAGATGAGAGCTCAACATCACACTGAAAACCAGTAATGATATCAACAGCTTCACACGGGGGGTCATGTCATCAGCCATGCGACTTTGCTATATTGTGGCAAAAGTCACATGCTTGCTATAGCGGTGCCAATGGGGCGGTGCGGGATGAGGGGGGGCTACCTGCATGGGGTGGTCCTCACATATCTTGTACAGCACGTCCAGGACACCATCAACCTCATGCCCGCAGTTCTCCGCCGCCAGCGTCCCCAGCACGTCCATCATGGCCTTTACCTGCTCCAGATGGGGGGAGGGGGGGGGGGGGGAATTCTTAGGCGCTGCGGCTTGCCTGCCTGCTAGCACTAGCCGTGGCAGGCGCAGGGAAATGCGGACCAGTCGGGCAGGACGGGGAATGGCATGGCACGGCATGGCATGGCATGGTTGTATAAGCGGGCTGCGTGACGGCAGTAGGCACTCGCCAGCTCGGGCCAGGCTGCCAGGCCCGCAACGCCCACGACGACGCTCACGATGGTGCCCGCCGTGTGGCGCAGCACTTTGTTGCCGCTCGCCAGGCACGGCAGTAGCTGGTTTCGGATGTACAGCTTGAACTCATGCGGCGCAGCAGCGTACGCGCTGCGCAGGTTGTTCTTCAGCAGCAAGGCCCGCGGACTGCCGCACCTCCAGAGGAGAGGACTCATCCTTGTCCGAAAGGGGGGGGGGGGGGGGGGGGGGATTAGGGTCACCTGAGGCAGTCCTCGCCCACCACAGCATAACCCAGCACAGGTTAGCATTGCTTCCCATCGTGCGGGCTGGCTTTCAGAGCTGCTGCACCCACCACGCTGGGGCATCTGTGCAGTTGATACCAACGGCAGTGACAATTCTAGACATCCACTGTATTATGTCACATTAAATTCTCTGTGCGTTGACAGCCGCATCCCGCTGACCATACAGCCAGGCTCCAGGCCAGGCCATGCACGTGACCCTCCCCGCGACAAGGTCAGTGTGCCCCTTCTCTCTCCCAAAATCCCCGTTACGCGCCGCGCACCTGAGCAAAGATGAAGGTGAGGTAGTTGCTGAAGTCGGGGATGTTCTCGCAGTGCTTGAGCTGCGCAAATATGGCGGTCTGGTCGGTGCCTGGCTTCTGGTAGTCCGTCAGCAGCGCCCGGATCTGCTGCACGCCCTCCTGGCTCGGCTGCCACACCTCGGCGCCCATGTTGCGCCGCCGCGCGGTGGCCGTCTACCAATGCGCGCCTGCTGTTGCTGCGGCTGCCCCCGCCTCTCTCGGTGGATCAGTAGATGCCCCGTGATAGCCTGACGCACGGCCGCACCACCCCCGGCACCCCCCGCCCCCTGCGGCAGCTCACATGCGGGCAGGCATGGCGCCCGCTCTCCCGTGCCCTTGATCCTCTGGCTGCTGCGTGACGCGTCCTGCGCCTCACTCCATGCACGGCCCGCCTGCGCAGCGCCCCCGGTGGCCTCAGTCAGACAACCACCGTCCAATCGCTGGCCTACAAACACACTCAAGCCCCCATGCCCTCACCATGGACCATCCTTCACATTAGGACCCCCAGCGGTGGCGACCGGGATGGCCACTGGAGCCACGTGGTATCGTCAACTAGCGGACAGTGCCTGGCGTAGTCTACGTGGGGAGGGGGGGATAACGCGGTATATCCCCCCTCTGAGCGACGAGCGCGGCAGTGGGTGCGGGGCCCGGACGCGGCTGCTCTGCACGCACCAGTGGAGATAAGGAGTTTAGAGAGGCAGGCGGTCGTGACAAGGGCGGCGCCATTGCCTCTCTCCGGCGCACATTGAGCCGGTTAGCACATGAACGGCGCGCCCGGTCACCCCCCCCCCCCCCCCCCCCCCCCCCCCCCCCCCCCCACCGCCCCTTTATGAGACTTCGCGATGACCCGCGGGCGGCACGGCTGCCACGCGAGGCTGTCCTGGCTTGCGTTAGCTGTGCGGTTTCTGTCATGGTTTCGGCCCGTGTGGACGAGGTCAGCGACACGCCGGGCCGGGGATTCCAGGAGATAATTTGAATAATGCGGTGACGAAGTGTAACATATGACTGCTGCCGATGGCAGATAACAATAATTGTTTATATACGGCAAAATTGCTCTGGTTGTTTTAATTTTAAGGGTGGAGGAACCCGAAATAGAATGCGAACGACCGGCTGCTTGCGGATACGGTACGCGCGGGGCGGGCGGGCAGAGGCGGACCAGTGGGGCTCTGTGTCGGGCGGGGGAAGAGACAATGCACGCACCTGCGTCACCAGAACTGCGGCGTTCCCGCGTGGAGCAGATTACGTCCGTCGCCTCCGGTGCTGAAGCCGCAGGGCGCGGGACGGGCACCCCGTTGGTGCTACCGCTGAGGCAACACCGAAAGAGCTCCGCGACGTTATTCACTCCGACGCCCGCCCTGGCGGAGGACCTGCGCAGCGGCCACCTGCCGCCGTTATGAGAGGCCCGTACAGTACCTGTTCAGAGACAGCGGCTGCCAAGGCCCGTTCTTCGCGTCTGAACCCGGCGCCCGGCAGTAGTGTACCACCGCCTCCCGCCGCGAAGGAGGGAGGGTCCTGGTGTGGCTTTTCTCGGCTTTTTTGCCCTTTTCCAGTTTTGCGCGTCGATGAGCTTTCGCGCAAGCAGGTCCGACACCGCTGGAAGATGGCGAACTGGCTCGGATTTTCGGTGGCAGCAGGACGCCTACCTCGCAAGAGTTCGGATCCAATGCAGGCTGGCGTACGTTTAGTAGGCGTGTTGAAGCGCTTGGTGCCGGCCTGTGATGTTTGGTGGGGCTCTCGCAGGTGGTGCCGAAATGGCATCCAAGCAGCAAGGGCCCGCTCACTCGAGACTCGTCGGCGGCGGCGGCATCGGTGCAGTATGTTACGCAGTGTATGCCGTTCACGTTGATGACCGCGAAGACGCGACCGCGCGCGAAACCTCGCGCGATAGCGACTGAGGCGGCGCCGACGCGGCGGCGGGCCGGTTGTTCACCGCAACATAGTACGTCCTCGTAGCATCAGAGCCGTCGCCATCCTCAAAACCGGCCTCACTTCTACTCTATGCTGTACGATAACACGAGATTCGCAATTATTCGTTGTGACGCTAAAGGTGCAGACGGTAGATATCGGTCTTGTGCTGACGAGGACGCACGTCATCATAATATTGTCTGAAACACGCCCGCAGAGCCAAACGCCCGCACTGGTAGTTTGTTACGAATATCCGGGTAATGCTCGTATCTCATAGTCACCTTTCCGGAATCCCGATGACGATAGTTTATATCACTTTTATCAGTTTATGATAAGGATTACCTGTAAGGATTAATATTATGATATCGATCAACGATGACGATAGTTCATCAGTTTATGCTTCGATTATGACCGGCAATGAGTGCTTGCACTTGCCTGCCGGCAGTACCCGTCTGAGAATGATCCGAGGATGACTGGCGACTAGCGACTATTTTACAAGAATCAAATAAAGAGGGCCAAGGAACGATGAACATTTTTCTACATTTGATGCGGGGCGCGCTGTTTTGCCCCGTCCGGTCATCATCGTCGTCGTCCGGGTAGTAGTCGATATCGAAATTTCCGCTGCGCTGCGGGTCCGGCCGTCCCGCGGCGCGCCTCCGCCCGCGCACGGCTCGCCATCAGCACAGGCAGTCAACTCGCCCCACTGCGAGGCGGCAGCTCTAGCCCCCGCGCTCCCCCTCACCGCCGCCAGCATCCCTAGACTGGGTCACTCCTGCCTGCCAGCGCGAAATCGAGTTCCTGTGGAGGGTGCTTTCGCGCGGCGTCTTCGCCCTCTGGCGCTGAACGATGGCTGCCGCGGCGCGCCACATGTCGGCTCCCTGTCCACGCCGCGCTTTCTACACCCCTCACTGCCAGTGCCTCGACAACCGCCCCCGCCCGCTCCCTCGGCTGCCCGTGCTTGTGCTACTACTACTCGCTCCGCTGGTGCACTCGGTTCAGGTAGGAGCGCTGCGCCGCCCCGACTTGACCCTTTCCCCAGCCCCAGCCCAGCCCGGCAGATCGGCTTGCGCTGCAGGAGAAAACCCGCGCGCCCTGACGTATATCTGCCAGACCTGGCAGTGCTTTTCGCAGTATGTGTGGCTGCCAAGGGCAGCGGGCGCGCTGATTTATTCTTTATTTACGACAAGCCGCATGCCTACACGCACACGCCTTCGGCTGCCCCTTTCTCCGCCCCTGCCCCCGCTCCTCCGCGCATGCAGACCGAACACGCCGACTGAACCGTGGCTTGGCGGCATGCGCAGGGGGCGGCTGCACTGGCGGCGACGAACGGAATGTCGCCTGATGCCGCTGCAGGTGAGGTCCCAGCCAAATGGAAGGAGGGGCGGGGGGGGGGGGGGGGGGGGCGCAGCGCTGTTGCTCGGCTGTGGGGTCAGCAAGCGCGCTGGAGCTGGGCGGACCTGAGTTCCAGTGGGATTGCCAGCTGATACACTCTTCTGATGCGCTGTGAGCTGCGAAAGCAGGCCTGAGCTGCGCTGGGGCGGGCCGGGCTGCCTGTGTGTGAGGGGGGGGGGGGGGGGGGAGGCTGTGAATGCTGAATGCTTCGCTGCATTCGACCACGACGGCCTGCACATCAGCGCGGCATGGGCCTCAGCGGAGCGCACTGAACTGCGCCTCATGCTGCTGCTGCTGCCCCCCCCCCCCCCCCCCTCCTCTGTCCCCCAGCCTCTCCTGGCCCCGGGCGCCGGCGAATCCTGCAGGTGGCGGAGGAGGCGGAGGCGCTGCTGCGCTTCAAGGCCGGCCTGCTGGCCGACCCGGAGGTGCGCTGCCGGCTGGCCAGTGGCGCGCCACAGCCTCTCCCCAACACCCTTTCACCCCACCCCCTCTGAACATTCCCGACGGGCGCTGCTGCCCACCTGCAGGGCGTCACCGATAGCTGGGAGGGTGCCGATGCCTGCGACGCCTGGAGCGGCGTGATCTGCGACGGCGCGGGGCACATCGTGGAGCTGCGGCTCAGCGGCAAGGGGCTAGCGGGCGTGCTGGCCCCAGAGCTCGGCGACTTGCCACGGCTGAGCTCGCTGCTACTGGAGGAGAACGGCCTAAGCGGCAGTGTGCCCTCGTCCTTTGGCTTCCTGGACAGCCTTCAGTACCTCACCCTTGCCAGCAACCAGCTCACTGGTACGCCGCCCACCTGCCACAAAGAAGGAACGCCATTATCCCCCTCTTGTCTGGTCCCTCTTGATACTATTTTTATAGATGTTTGCCAATTTAAACATTTGAATTCATTCATTGCGCACCGGCCATCGGGTATTGTGGAGAGGTTCATATTTAATGTGATCATCCTGATGAGCGCTACGTGGCAGAGCGTACTGTCGCCAATCCTACAAATAATGGCCAGATGAGTTCACTCTCCATGGGATGTGCTGTTGTTGAATGCCAGAGCTGCACACAGTATTGCGGTACTCCATAAATGGATACTAGCCGCCGTTGAGACCGTCAACTCTCCTCCCAATCCGCCTTCATCCTGGCGCACCCCCCCTCCAATATCATCACTCTGTCCCTCTTAGCTCAGCGGCAACAACCTCCCCTCCTCCCCCCTTGCCACGTCACTCTGGTGGTAATCTTACTTTACAGCTACCCAGGTGGCAAAGACAATCCGATATGGCATGCTATTGCAGTAGGACCAGTGTGTTGATTGAATCCCGGGCTCAGCTTGCATGGCAAGTAATATCGCCCATGACAATGCTCACCGGTGAGTTTTTGAGATTGCTGAATTTCCGGTGCTTTGCCTTACTATCGCCCCCCGACCACAGGTCGACTGCCGCCGCAGCTGTCGCGCCTGTCCCGCCTGGCCTACCTCTCGCTGTACGACAACCCGTCTCTGTGCGATGGGCTGGACGTGCTCGCCAGCATCAACAGCGTGGTCGTGAGCACGGAGGGCACGGCACTGGGGCAGCCCTGCCCGAGCCCGCCGCCGCCGCCGCCGCCTCCCGTCCCCCCGGCTCCCCCGTCGCCTGGCATGCCCCCAGCGCCGGTGGCGTCCCCGCCGCCGCCGCCCCGACCGCCACCGCAGCCGCCGTTCGCATCAGCCTGCGATGTTAACGACCCGACCGAGGACCGGTTGTCGCTGCTGGCGCTCGACGGCTGCATCGTGTCGCCGCTCTTCTGGCCCGAGACAACCGCGTACGACTGCATCATGTCGGCCGATACGCCGTCGCCGCCGCGGTTGCGGGCTCGCGCCTGCCACCCGGAAGCCGGCTTGCTGCTGCTACCAGTTGAGCACGGGACCCAGGACACCAGCAGCGTTGACGACACGCAGCGCACACCTGACGACGTCGGCTACCTCTCCCTCGGCGTGCCCGGGCTGCGGCCAGGCCCAAACCGCGTGTCAGTCGTACTCCGGCCGGCGAGCGGCGGCGCGGCCCGGGTGTACGAGATGTCGGTGACCCTGCTATCGCCGGCGGCGGACGCGACGCTGTGCGGCCTCGCCGTCGCGCCCTTTTCGCCCGGCGACATGCCGGATACTGAGCTGGCGCTGGAGGTGCTCGAGTCGCCGCCTGCGTTCGTGGGCGATGTAACGCCGGGGGTGGAAGCGCTGTGGGTGTTGCCGCAGCCGTGCGCCGAGGACGCGGTTGTGAGCGTGGCCGTTCTCGGCGTCGGGATGCCAACGTTCGAGCTGCCGCAGGCGTCGTCGTCGTCGAGCCCGCCTCCGCCGTTGCCGCCTCCGCCACCGTTTCCTGCGAGCCCTCCGCCGCCACTGCCGCCGCCGCCTAGCCCGCCACCCAACCCCCCGCTGCCGCCGCCCAGCCCCCCCTCCCCGCCCCCCAGCCCGCCGTTCCCCTCCCCGCCGCCGCCCTCGCCGCCCAGGCCCCCACGCAGCCCCCCTCCCCCCCCCAGCCCACCCCCACCGCCGCCGCCGCCCTGGTGGCGCATCCCGCCGCCCAGCCCACCGAACCCGCCGCTGCCTCCGCCCTCCCCCCCGAGCCCGCCGCCCTCTCCCCCCATCCCGCCAAGTCCGCCCCCAGCTCCGCCTAGCCCCCCGCTCGCGCCGGGTGAGATCCCCACACCCACACCCACCGCCACGCCAGAGCCGGAGACCGCCACGCCCACACCCACACCCACACCCACAGAGGACGTCGACACACCGGCCCCCACCACCACTGCAGCGCCCACGGCCACGCCCTACGCTGCCCCCACGCCCACGCCAGACCCGGCGACGACACCGCCGCCAACAGCAACGCCCACCACGACGCCGCAGGTGAGCTGTCCTCCATCGAGTCACTGCCGCACGGTGGTACCCCATCCGTAGTTGACCACACTTATAATAACCCTCTATCATAAGCCCATCCGTAGTTGACGAACTTATAATTACCTTTATCATAAGCCCAAATGGAGCGTGCATGCCACCTATAAGAACATTCCCTATAGTTTCGTCTCCATTTGTCGGCTGGCAGGCATAAGGCAGGTTATTATTTGCAGTGTTATTGTTTCCAAATATGCTCCCATATGTGTTCCGGTGTCTCTGAGGTGGTCTCGGCCTGCCAATGCAGGGAGGTCCATTTGCTGTGCGCCTGTTGCTTGGCCATATATAAGAATGGCTGCTCCGTGGGTCGCGTGGCCTCTACCCCTGTGCGCCATCGCTTTATTTTGTGGCGCATATCACTTTGTAATGCAGGATGGTGACCTGGCACGCCTTTCCAGTGCAGCGTTATTAGAGGTGTTGCTGTTGGTAGTAATACACATTTTGCAAGTGTCACTGTTGTTACTGTCTGTGTTCCCGGGTAGCCGATATTGTCACATTTATTGTGGGCGTCGTCAGAAGCTAAGTTAGGTAGTAGCCACCGAAATAAACTGTTATAACTCTACTAACATTATATCATCTATAGTAGCTCATTATTTTGTGATATTGTTGTTGTAGTGATATTGTCAGATTTCATTTGGTTAGTCTGTACACCTTCCCGCCCCGCGATCCTCTGTTGCTGCCATGGGATCCCGTTACATGTCTCAGCATGTGCGCCCTTATGATGGCACGCTGACCCCCCTTCCACCCCCCTCCCAACGCAGGCCACCCCCACCCCCACGGCCATACTGGATGAGGCCACACCAACGCCGACACCTGTAGAATCGGCTGAGGCTACACCTGCACCCACAACCGTCTTCCGCAATCTTGGAGGTCGCCGGCGACGGCTGGCGCAGGCACCTCGGCCGCCGCCCAGCCCGCCGTGGTGGTTCCGCAGCCCGCCACCACCGAGCCCACCGAGCCCGCCGAACCCGCCCCCAAGCCCCCCGCCGTCCGTGCCGGGCGCTCCGCCGCCCAGCAGCCCGCCGCCGCCAGCGGGCCCCCCACCAAGCCCACCACCTCCGTCACCTCCCCCGCTCCCGCCACCCTCTCCGCCACCCAGCCCCCCGCCGTCCCCGCCCCCCGCCTCCACCTACCGCATCGCGCAGGGCGCGAACGCGTTCGAGATCACCGTCACCGCGCCGGACGGGCTCACGAGCACGACGTACACACTGGTGGTGAACGGCTCTCCCTGGCCGCCGCCGCCGAGCCCTCCCTCGCCGCCGACGCCGCCGAGCCCACCGCCGCCCAACCCGCCGCCGCCGGCATTCGACCCGCCGGTCTTCGCCTCGGTGCCACCAGAGCTGTCGGCGTCAACCACCGTGGGCTTCCGCTTCTCGACGCCGCGCTGCAACCCGGCCGCCGGGTGTACCCACGTCTGCGTGCTCGACTCGCAGCCACCGGAGCCGTGCAGCAGCCCGCTCACGCTGAGCAGCCTGCAGCAGGGGGAGCATAGCCTGACAGTGTACGCGGCCGCCACCGCCGACATTGCCGACGGGTCGCCGAAGACGGTGTCGTGGGTTGTCGACACCGCGGGCCCGGGCTTCACGCTGCGCCGAATGGGGCCGCCCACCTACCTGCCGCGCGACGTCTCGCTGCGGGTGCGCGTGGACGCGTCCGAGCCGCTGGCGGACACGCTCGTGGCGGCCGACTTTGCGCCCGTGAATGCCACCGTGGCGGGCGTCGAGGCGCTGGGCGACTCGGCCTTCGTCGTCACGCTCGACATCGACCCAGTGTGGCCCGAGCCGACGGGCGTCGAGCTGCGCTTCGCGCCCTGCGCCGGCACTGACGCTGCAGGCAACTGCGGCAGCGGGCAGGGCCAGGTGCTGGCATGGGCGCTGGATGGCACGCCGCCGTCAGTGGCCATCGTCGGCCCGCGGGAATACAACATCACCGACGCCGCGCCGTTCCAGGTGAAACCGTGTTAGCCACCTTGTTGGCCTGTCCTATAATGCTTACAATTTATTATGCAAATGTGTACTGACCTTGCCGTGCCAGCTTGAAAGCCGCACCAGTACATATCTCATGCACCGATCGCATCTATAGGTACTACCGACTCTGGGCGGGCTCCCGCGTGCTGTGAACAAACTATCAAACTTTAGGACATTGACGATTCGTAGGACCTCTTCTGATTTATTTTAGCCAACTGGCAATGCTTCTGAATTTGCCGGAATGGTGAAAAACTCGCCGCGTTCCGCGAATGTGCCCCCCCCCCCCCCCCCCCCCCCCCCCCCCCCCGCCGGTCTCATATTTCTAAAGCGACTTTTGGCTGGCGACTGCGTAGGTAGCGATCGAGTTTCAGCGAGCCAGTCCGGCCGCTTGACGACAGCAACGCCGACGCCATCGAGGTGGCCGGAGGCAGTGTTGTGGACGGCAGCCTGCAGCGCGTGGGCGCCGCCAAGTACAGCCTGCTGGTGGAGCCGGATATCACGCGCCGCGGCTGCGCCGACCCCGCCACCGGCGTGGTGCCTTCCGTCTCGGGCGGCGGCTGCGTATCGGTGCGCATCGAGGCCGGCACCTACGTCGACCTGGCGGGGAACATCGGCGCGACCACCAGCGTGCTGGACATCACGTACGACCCCGCCGCGTACGACCGAGAGTACGGGCGGCCGCCCTGGCACGAGTCGACCGCGATCGTCGCGCTCATCTGGTTCGCGGGCGTCGCCGGCGTGGTGCTGCTCGCCCTGCTGGTGTTCTTCCTCGTTCGCCGCCGCTACCGCGCTCGGCGCATGGTGGTGTCCCCCTTCGCGGCCGCGGGCACGCACGTGCTGTCGTCGCCGGCGCAGCTCGGCTGGAAGATGGAAGAGGTGGAGGCGGAGCCGCCGCGCGGCGCCGGAGGGGGCGGCGAAGCTCCCAAGGCGCTCGCCTTTGGGGCGCCGGCAGCTGCGCAGCCAACATACCGTATCGAATACGCCATCGCCGATCAGTTCCCACAGCAGGTTACCCCCCCCCCCCCTGGCCATAGCTTCTTAATCATTTACTGAAGCCATCATTATTCATGTCTATATGAGGTTCATTGCTATGGAATGTTGTTCCAGCGCTGACACGTCGGTTTCCTTTTTACCCACAGGTGCGTCCGCTCAACCCCGCCATGCACGACACCTTTGGGAACCCGTGGCGCCGCGGGCCCGGAGCGCAACTGCTGCCGCTGAGCGAGGAGCCCGCTGCATGGCCGGTGCCGCCCCCGCCGCCGGGCGGCGACCCAGACGGGACGTACCAACCCACGGCGCCCTGGGGGTCGCTCGCCCTGCCGTACCCTCCGCCGCCACCACCAGAGGACGGCGCCGCATCCTTCCCGCCGCGTCCCCCGCCGCCGGGAGTTGCCATGGACGAAAACCAGCCGAGCACCTCCGCTGGGGTGATGGCAAACGGGATCTACCTCAATCCATACGCGGACGCCCCTGCGCAGTAGAAGCAGCTTGGCAGGTGGATGAAGCGATCATGTACATAAGCGCCATTGTCCTTTCAGACGGCAGGCAATGCGCTGCTTGCTGGTGGTGGTTCAGCCGCTCCTTCGCACTATTTTAACACATTTATTCATGCTACTGCGGCATTGCTAGCATCATCTCCATCGGCATTGTTTTTTTCTGGCGGCGCAGTCATGGAAACACACCATGTTGTATGGCGCTGTAGATCACCACTGTATACCCGCCCGGCAACTGCCAGCACTACTGACAGCCAGCGGTGCCTCAGCGCGTGTGATGTTATGTGAGCGGGGTGCGCTTCGCCAATAAAAAGCGTTTGTAACTATCATTGTGGATGGGTTATAATATGCACTCATAATATGCACTACCACTTACTTGCTTGTCCTCACAGTAGCAGCAGTGATCGTTTCGCGGATTTCGTGGAACAGTATACACCTGGCATCTAAATAAGAAATAATATGTTTCAATATATATGATAATGCCGTTTGTATGTATAACATTGGCAGCAGTAGTCACCAGCATACATCAGCAACAAGGTCTTTTGTACATGTGGTCATGTATGTACTGTGGTTTGGCACATCATGCGACACATTCTGTACGAAGAGTGTCGTACTTCGTATTGCGACGACTCGATATCGTCGGCGCGTCCGACGCCGCTTGAGCGTGTGGCTGTAGTATTTGTCGACACTCGGGACTCGGCGGCCTTCACCGCCAGCCTGACCCTGACGCCGTCTCGCCCCCGTGCCCCGCAGGTACCACATAAAGTGCGTGGGCGTCAATTCGCAGACCGTAGCGAATCAAGAGTCTGCGGAAGTACACGTGCCACATCTGCTCGGCCATCCGCATGGGCTGCGTCGACATAATAGGCTATTATAGGCGACACTGAGGTTGTGCTGCTCGTCGGGCGGGACAATAAATTAATAAAATTAATAAAGCTGTTTCCTGCTGGTGTGTGCGGGGGGCTGAGCCATGCCATCTGTCAGCTAGAGTTCCAAATGTAACTGCTGCTGGTGCTGTCCTGTGCGCAGAGTTAATAAGTGTTCTGTGGCACGATGTACAAGATGGAGTATAGACAACGATATGCGCTGATGGTGATTGTGATGCTGACTACGGCGGTGACTGCTGATGCTGCTGCCCCTACTGCATGCGTTGAGGTCTACTGCTACGAAGACGAAAATGACAAATGGCAGTACTACTACTACTACTACGACTGTCCTTACTGCTGATACGACGAAGGCGACGATGGGTTATATACCATCATACTTCGACTGCGACGCAGCGGCAGTAAGATACATGTACTACTGAGAGAGTCTCGCAGCTTGTCGTGCAGTGCTTGCCATGCCAGCGCTCCTCAGTTAGGCGCATTCACATCGACTAGTGCAAGTGCATCCATGCCCTGCGTAGACGAGCTCATGCTCAACATGAGTAGATTAAAGAGCTCATCCTGCAGTACTTCGTGATGTCCGGACGAGAGAGTAGCATGGTAAAGCAACTCTGGTGCTTTGATACCAAACCACGAGATAGCGAGGGATGTCCAAGACGACATCGGCAGGGCCTTGGTCAGCTTGGAAAACTCTAGTTTCTCGCGCGAGAGGGCTGAAGTGTCACCTCGGGCTCGCCGCACTGAAGCCCGGCGCGCCGACTCCACCTGGGCGGGTGTTAAAGTCTGACGCCGGCTACCGCCAGTGGTTGGAGCAACTCGGTTCCACATATACTCGGTGGCTCGCAGCATTGACATTGGCTTTCGACTTACCGACAAGTATGATCCGACCGCAGGTCAAAGCGTCGGGGACTTCATCCAAGGCAAACGCCAACTGTGGCAGCACAAGCTCAACGAGTCGGTTGCCGGTCTGATGCCACCCGGCCAACACTGTATTTCTGGTCATTTTCTCGGGATTATACTGCTTGGGTGCCTACCGAATGACCACCCAGTATTAGGCATGTACAAACGCGCAGTGCTCACTGGGGCTAACGGCGTTCGGACACTACTCGAGTCTCGCGTAGTCGAGGAGCAACTGCTACTTCAGATAGACAATTCCAGTTTTGATCATACGGGTCGACAGCGATCGGGCTCGCGTCCGACCATGGAGCCAGCCCAACCACAAGCATTTTTTAAGACTGACAAGTTTCGGAAGCGTGTTAGCCCCTTCGCCGGTAGATGTTCCTGGTGTGGTTCTAAGAACCACCGAGGTCCCGACTGCAAGGCGTCAGATGGAGAACGGTTGGCATGGAACAAGGAGAGGAAGAGTATTCTTAACATCAAGTCGAAGCTTCCCACCGGTGGCGCAACGGCTCATCTCACCGCCCTCCTCGAGAGTTCCACCGAGCCTACAACTGACGAGGAGGACGATCCGATTTAGGGATCAGACCTCGACGAGGTACGAACCTCTAGCGCATCTGCCCCCACTGTCGGCAGCAATCTAGTGGGGGGCAACGATCAGCCTTCCACCGCTAGTATTAAGTTTGTGGCACCTAAACCGACCGCTCTAATGGCATCGGTTTGTTCTGCGTCACCACGACATGGTCGTTGGGGCATTGTGGATGGGGGTTGCAATATCAGTTGCAATGCATACCGATCTGAGTTCAAATCCCTACGGAAGCTCAACCGTTCCGGCACTGTTGGAGGGGTTGATGTGCCTATCGAGGGCATTGGTGTTGTTGAAGTGGCATCCCCCCTTACCACAGGAGGTTATGCATTTCTGAATATCACGACACTCTACACTCCTGCTCTGTTGTCCTAGAGTGGCTGTGGCAGATTACTTAGCCAGTCATGGATGCAACGCCACCGTGGTTGTGACTTCATATACCTTGGATCTAAGGATTGTGGTCTGGTGGTTATGGATGCAGGAATGGTAGGTCTGAAAGTGGACAATGGCCTCTACATCCTACCTGGCACATAGGACCGCTTTCTCGACCATGAAGAGGCAGTGAGTGGGGCAGCAGCTGCTGCTACAGCCGTGACAACAGCTGCCAATTCCGGCACTAGTGCTGATGCTAGTGATGCCAATAATGCACCTGATACTGGTAGCAATGTAAGTAATGTTGACCCTGTGACGATGCTGTCCGAAGCCAATGCAGAGGCGGCACTGTGGCGGCACAAGAGACTCGGTCACTTACACATGGGCAGTGTTCAGATGCAACATGGCCACGGGGTCGTTGGCGTGCCTAATTTTCCGTCTCGCATCTACAGTCAACTCTGTCATGACTGCCTACTCAATAAGGCATGTGCGGCACCTCAGAACAGACTACCAGCTAAACCACCTGATGGCCCTCTCCAGAATTTTTCAGTCGATCTTTGGGGTCCAGTGCGAGTGGCTTCACCTCATGGCCTGCGGTACGCTCTTCTTGTCACTGACCACTACACCAACAAACGGTGGCTCAGTTTCATGAAAAACAAGACTGCAGAGGAGGTGGGCAAGCAGCTGGCAGTGACCTTACGCAAAATTAAGTTCACTCATCACTCATCATGGCACTTACCGTTTGCCCCGATGATGAAATTTGACCAAGATCCCATTTTCTGCGCTGAAAGCCTGCATGACATGGTCACTGCCATGGGGTTTGGGGTACAATGGACAACACCGCATCAACACAACATGTTGGGAAAGGCGGAGCGGCCTTTCAGGACTCTCAGAGAGGCAGCATGTACCATGATGCATGCAATGAATGTGCCCACTTGGATGTAGACTTTGGCGTTCTCCGCCGCCAACTATGTGCATGAGCGCACCTACTCCCGAGCGGCTGGACCTGGAGGCGGCATCCCATGTCAACTAGAGGCGGGACAGGCAGCCGAGTGGTCGGCTATGCTGAGGACTCAATTGGGTACAAGGTGTACAATCCCACCACTGGCAGCATCATCAACACGGTACATGTGCGCTTTGACGAGCACAGACCTTGATTTGGGGGGTCCGCACCATTTGCGGCGGTGCGTCTGGAATCTGAAGAGGACTCCAATGGGGGATCCGATGTGCCACTGCTCTCGGATGCATCCCCTGATGAGTTAGATTCAGTGGGGGATACGGAGCCAACACTTCGGAGGGTACCTGGAGATGCTGCACCTGACAGACCGGTGCGAGATCGGCGCCCGCCTACGCGATTCTGCGATCAGTTTCAAGCTATGCTATCTGATGCTGGGGACGACAGAGCACTGATTGCTGAGGCACGCCTGTCAAATGGCAATGATGTTGCACTCTTGGCCGCCAGTGACGTCCCTGAACCAGCCACCTACAAAGAGGCAGTTAGTGGTCCCAACGCCAAGGAGTGGCTGCAAGGCATAGCCAAAGGGTACAGTGCTCAAGTGGCTAATGGCACATGGGACGTAGATCTGGTGCGTGGCACTTCCACCCGACAGAAAAGCGGTCAAATGCAAGTGGGTGTTTAAAGTCAAACCTGACTAATGGCGAGGTTGCAAAATTCAAAGCCAGACTTGTGGCTAAGGGTTGCAGTCAGAAGGCCGGTATTGACTTCACAGAGACATTCTCACCTGTGATTCGACAGGCCAGTCTCCGGGATATGCTCACCATCGCTGCTGCCCTAGACATGGAACTATACCAACTAGATGTGGACACGGCGTTCCCTCATTCCGATTTGGATGAAGAGGTATACATGCGCCAACCTGAGGGATTCCATGATGGCACAAAGCGGGTACTCAGACTGAGAAAGTCGATGTATGGCCTCAAGCAATCCCCTCGGAATTGGAACAAACTGATCAGTGGGTGGCTGCTACATACCGGGTGGAAGCAGTGCAGTAAAGATCTATGCATGTACCACTGCTATCAAGATGGAGTATTTTCTATGTTGGGGTTGTACGTGGACGATATGCCTTTTGCGTCGACCTCTGTGGAGTGGGCTACCCACTTCAAGCAGCACATCAGTCAGCGCTTCCAGATTACCGTCACGGATTTGCAGTGGCTTCTGGGCATGCACATTGCCAGGGACAGAGCCAACCGGACTATCACCATGGATCAGTCGAAATACATTGGCGGCATTCTTCGTCAGTTTGGAATGGAGGATTGCTACCCCTCTGCACTCCCCATGGACACCGACTACAATAATCACCTTCCTGATTCAGCGCCGCCGTCACCTGTACTTGGAGTGGAGGGTCGTGAAAGTTACCGGTTCTTGATGGGCAGCCTCATGTATGTCGGCTGCAACACCAGAGTGACCTGACATCAGTGCTGCTCTCAGCATTCTGGGCCAGGTGCAGAAAGCACCATGTCAGATGCACCTGACTGCTCTGAAAAAGGTCCTCCGTTATCTCAAAGGCACGCAGTCACATGGCCTCACCTTGGGGGGGTCACCGGCCAGTCTGCAGCTCACATGCTATGCAGATTCTGACCATGCTGGAGATTTGGAATCTCGTCGCTCCAGGTCTGGCTACCACTTCTTTCTAGGTGATCACGGCGCTGTTAGCTGGAAATGCAGACTTCAGCCAGTCGTGCCCACCTCTACTTGTGCGGCAGCGTATTACTCTCTCAGCCTCGCTGTGGAGGATGCCCTACATCTCCGCCAACTGGTGGGAGAGCTGCTTGATCGGGATACAACCAGCGTGTCAGCCGAGCCGGTCTACATCCATCAAGACAATCAGAGCACCATCAAATACTGCCACAATTCCATCGTCAATGACATGACTAAGCACATCGACATCACATAGCATTTTGTCAAGGAAAGAATTCTCTGGGGCACAATCCAGATCGGATACCTGCCCACATCTGAGATGGTTGCAGACATGCTGACCAAACCACTTCCCAGGGAGACCGTGCACAGACATGCGCGTAAGGCTCTGGGCTGGGGCGCTGCAGCATTGAGTTGGGGTGTTGACAACTGAGATCTGACAGTCGGTAGTGTGTTTGATATTACAATGCTACCGCGCTTAGCCGTTGCGGAGAAGCGCGCGCTGGCGCGCGCGTACGAGGACTACATCAAGACCATGTGCGTGCTGTACGCACCACTAGATAGTAGCGCCAGTAGTCCTCCAGCTCCGGCTGCTCAGCCCTCATCAGTGAGGGGCTGCTAGCCTTGGAATCACTTCTTCGGTCTCACCTAGCAGAGCTTCCGGCGCCTAGTGCACCACCACATGCGACTCAGGCAGGACGCACCAGGTTGTGCGCATGACACAATCGAAATGCTGACGCCAGACGAACCGGCGAGGACGTAGGGGGGATACCTCTCGGACCACATCATCGATCACGATGTGTCAGCCAAAGTGTCGGATGAGCAAGCGGCCGCTCGCCTTGACGCACTCACCAGGTTCCGAGCCAAGGTTGATGACCTCGGCCCAAGCGGCTTCCCAAAAAAGTGCTAGGGTTTGTTCAAAGGTTCTCATCGCTCCGGTCCTTTGATGGTCTTGATGACCCCTCCTAAGAGATGGGGAGTCATGAATTCTGCCGACTGCCTCACCCCAACACCGGTTCGAGAGCACATCGCGGCCACCAACACCAGCATCAAAAGTCAGGCGTTACACATCAAGAACCAAATGCCGGACTTGGTGATATCCTTCTTCACAGAGTTTGCTCTTCTGGCATGTGCTCCGCTGCTTCTCGCGAGTTCCGCTCCAGGGTTTTCTGAGGAGCGGTGGATATCGATGAAGGTAAAACACCGATCCCGCAAATGGTTTCTTTCCCGCAACATTTTTTCACTGTGTTAGCTATTAAACCGAATCGGTTCTTAAAACTTCAGGCCGAGAAACTTCCAGTAATTCCCAAGGGCGAATGGGTCGACTCTATCGATGATGAAGTCTTTTTTGAGATTGGAGCTTTGCAATATTTGCATCGTGGAGGGCGATTTCAAGGCTCCCGTGACAAAAAAATCGTCGCGGAAGCCATGTCGGAAGTTGGTGCCACCAAGGCCACAGTGTTCATCGCCGACGCGCTTTTCGGAGCTGGCTCGCACACTTGGGACTCAAAGGATGATGCGTGGGGCACGGACGACTTCAACGACGTGTTTGCTTTCGCCAGGCAAGATACCCCCCCCCCTCCACACACAACCATGGTGCGTATATGACCGTGCTTTCATGTATCTCATTCCCGATTTTCCCCGCGCAGGCAGCTGAATATCCTGATTGGATCTTTTGACGTCCACACTGCTCTCGATGGGTGCCATTACTTCATTCACCTCTCGGACCAACAGCTTGGATCCGCAATCACAGCGTTTAGAAACAAGCCGAGGAACTTGCCTATCACGTCCTGACTTGGGCCAAAGATTGCGGGATGCAAATGGGCAGTTCTCTGCGTCACGACGTTGAGTACTGCCTCTACGTTGGGAAGCCACCGCCAAGCATCGTAGCTGGCAACATTTGCGCCTTTGATCCCCGAATGTGATATTTGATTCGTGGAACGTAGCCGGCATGTTTAAAGCATCACTCTGAGCCGGTTTTTGCCTTGCTAGGTTCTCCACGTCCATCATGCTCGGCCATTTCAAATACTCTGCCAAGTTGAAGGGCGAGAATAGACAGACAGAGAACAAGTACCAGAAGCCCATCACGCTCTTTTCAAAGCACCTCAAGATGGCGGCAACGGACGGGACAACAATCGTCGACGTCACAGCCGGGACTAGGACAACCGCAATGCGTGAGGGGTGCAACCCGGGTGAATGACATAACAATGCGATAAAGCATAAAAATAACGCCTTGTGCGATTTGCCACGCCTACAGGTCGCTGCGGCCTTTTGTGTGTTGTGGGACTGCTTTAGTCCGGACGACCGCTCGTTCCCACACAGGAACTTGAAGACCGTCCTCATTGACAACCAGAAGACGCAAATCGCTGGGATGAAATCCATGATGAAGTCATGGATGAAAGAGAAGCCATGGGACGAGACTCAGAGACTGCGTCCAGATGACTTCGAGAAGTGGCCGGGTCGGCCCCTTCCAATGACCCTGGAAGAGCGGCGGGAGGAGCTTATAGCGGCGGAGAAGAGGAGACACAAGGCGGCAAGGCGCCGAGGGGATTACTTGGTCGAAGATTCTGACGATGATGATGATGATGATGATGATGATGATGACGAGTATACTTTTCCACAAAAATAGCCTTCCCGAGCCGCTCGTATTATGTCCCAGCTTGGACGGAGTTTCATCCCCCGACGGCACAAACCACTTGTAACCATTATAACGTTTCCTTGATTTGTCCCTGCTCGGACGGAATTGTTTTCCCGACTTGGCACAAAACAAATGAACCCAGCTATCAATCCCACTGCTGACCCCGAACCCTAATTTAGACCTACCCACAATGCACCGCGTGACTCGGTGCAAAATAGGTTGAAATACTCTTAGTTGTATAGCCACTATATAGCCACTATATGGTAGCAGGTCGCTAGTAATTAGAAATGTTTACATCGGTACTTGAACATATGCGCACTACAAACAAAACTAAAGGCAATTATGAAAGGTTGCCAGCAAGAGAGACATAAGCCTGAAACCAAGGTCAAGCAAGAGGCCAGGGAGCCAAGAACCGAGGAAGAGCCAAGGGAACCACGAAGTCGCCAAGCTGCCAAGGAAACAAAGGGACAAGGGAAGCACTGAGTCCAAGGAACGACTAGAAAGACCGAAAGGGAAACATGAAACAAATGGGGACCACCGCCCCGGGGTAGGCCATCAGCCGCGGCGAGTGCGCTTGCAGCCGATGACCCGGGTCATAGCAACACAAGCCGACGAGCGACGCGACGCATGCGCATGAGCACCATCACTTGCCGCGCGCGCCGCCGCGACCCCGCCAAGAACGTTGTCTGCATGCTGCGCCATGTTGATGAGCAAGGAGAAACGGCGGCGCCACGCAAACAAGACCTGGCCGATTTTCTGGCCTGTGTGTGTGTGGCTAGCCTTCGCGAGCTCGGAGCCAGCGAGGCGAACTCGGAGACGGCGAAAATAACAAAGCGAAGCATGCCGGCGGCGTTTCGGACACCCTCGTCATACTATTGGATTTTGTGGTGCTCTGCAACCCGCAATGCAATCGTTGGATCCGAGCTTGACACGCCGAGGATAGGGGCAATGGTGGTATCGATAGCAACCGTGTTCCCGCGGATACCATTATCGTTAGTAATCCTTAATTATTGACCCTAATCCTTACCAGGCGATATGACAATACCAGCAATAAGTACAGCACCATTAGTTTTAGCACTAGGTGGATTTGCTACTGCCATTTTGTGATTCACACCAGCCAGTACCCCGGCAGTACGGCGGCCAGTAAGAATTTTAAAGCGGACAAGGTATAAAACAAGGTACATCCCTTCTCCGCTCGGTTGAGCGGTCGTCTCGTATGCGAGAGACCCGAGTTCGATTCCTGGCCGATGTATTTCGGCAATATCGGCCCGGCGTGTCCCGGGCTTACCCGGTTGATGCATTAGCCCTTCGGGGTTCGACTGAGGCAAATGAATAATGGTCTACGGGCCATGCCAGATAGACAATCGACTGCAATTGGCGCACGAGGTCAAGTGCTGGGGCGGCTTCGGCCGATGTCCCGGGGCAAACGTTAAAAGAATTTTAAGTATGGTCTAGGTGCCATATCTCGCTCAAAACAGACGGGGCGGGGGGGGGGGGGGGGGGGATTTGATATGTGACCCTGCCTGGCCCAACGTTTTGATGCTAGTATTTTCCGCTTTGCTTACCGGCTCCAACTACTGTAACCTCCGTACCGCTCCAACTACTGTAACCGTACGCACCGCACAATCCTCGCCAGCACTGCTACCGCCGCCGCCGCCTCCGGCGCGGCTCGGCCGGCATGCCGCTGTCGGCCCGAGCGCAAATACCTATCTATCAATCGACAACCACGCCTGCCTCACGTCGCCAGCCTTTGACTTGGGTATCTGACACCGTGTCGGTATCCACCAGGCACGAACACCGTGAAGGTGGAGGTGAAGTAGAACGGCAAGGTGCTTTGCGTTAGGCCCGTGCTACTCTATCCCCTGGAGCAGGATTGGCTAGAGGCCCGTACTGTGCGCAGCATGGTAGAGTAGGCAGTGAGCCAGTGAACGACCTGGACCCTAGCCTATCCTTTGAGCTCAAACACATTGCTGTGGTCGTCGTGGAGCATGAGCTGTTCAACTCGCCATAAGAGGCGGCGTGCGGTTACAAGAGGCAATAAGAGGCGGTAAGAGGTGGGGTGCGACTCGCGAGACAGTCCGGTTGCAGCCGCATGCTCCAAGATAACCTATGGGATTCGATGGAAGAGGTGCCCACTCGGCACTTCAAGTTTGCCTGGTGGGCACACGCCAGAAGGGGGAGGGGCAGCCACAGAACACTATTGCTTTAATCATGTGGTTTGTGCTCTGAATGATGCCCTCATGCCTTGATATGCACACCTACAGGTACACAACAATACATATGGACAAGTGCAGCACTTTCCCCTGGCCATTCATGTTGATAGTACTTCACACATTATATCAGCCAGCTAATACAAAACTTAGGGAATGGGGGGGGGGGGGGGGGGGGGGGGTGAGACAAACAATTCCTACTGGCCTAACCCCACGCGGGCGCGGACTGCGCGCAGGTACGGCGAATACGTATATCATCACAGCGCCGTTCATGATACCCGCCGTACTAGGATTTCCGGTACTGTATAATGAGAATTATCACCGTCATCAGCAGCAGTGCTGGCATCAGTATATAGAACGCGTAGTTGTACCGTCCGCGCCGGCAGTAGGTCGTTGAACACACGAGCGGTAAACTACGTCATCAAATGAGGATATACGGTAGTATAATAATATCAGTACGTACGACGATGGTGATGACCCCGATGACGATGGCCGCCCGCAGCGCGGGTACCAGTACCGGTGTGAAATACAAAAAGGGCAATAACAAATCCACCTACTGCTAAAAGTACGGTAGTCCCGGTATCAGCGGTCGTGTCGAGGCATCGTCCAGTCACCCTGTGCGCGGGGGTCGTCGGCGGGGGGTGGGGGGGGGGGGGCTGATTTGCGCCAAGCTTACTGGTATGTACGGGTACCGGCGAGTAGTGGATATTTAAAACGGCCGGGCGCATGTAGTGCCCTACCAATATCGACGTCGTCAACATATACTACTACTCACCGCATTCAAACCGGCACACAAACAGACCAGCGCCAGCAAACGCGGCAGAGGAACATCTCCACACAAGCGCCAGACACAGCAAATAGGCTACTTCCAGGTAGCACCAAACGGCAACGGCAGCAACAGCGCTAGCAGCAGCCCACTCTGCGGTGAGAGGGTCGAAAAGCATCCGCCACAACGAACTTTGCCAGCTCACCCCGCTACCTGCGCGTAGCCTCCCCTGCGCCTAGCGCGGGCGACATCCATATCGACATGGCGGTCATGGATCAGCAGCGGCCCATGAGTTCGCAGTATCACAAGCCCAAGCACATGCGGTGGCGCGACAAGGTGAGGCTGTCACTGGCGTGGAAATTAGTAGTCGAGGTTTTCGATCCACTCCTCGCTGGTGCGCCACATCGTGCGGTATTATTAACGCAGTATGCCGGAAACGCGTTAAATATATCGGGACGAGTCGACATTATCTTGATATATCCACACTGCCACCCCCCCCCCCCCCCCCCCCCCCCGCGCGCGCGATGTCCTTTTCACGCTCGACTGACACCGATTGCGCACTGATAGGTGGCTTACCTGGAGAAGAAGGCCGCCTCCGAACGCAAGCTGCATGACTCCGCCAAGGTGGAGCAGTCGGCAGCGAGCGACACCTCGCCGCCGACTGCCACGGTGGCGCCGCGCCGGCGGTCCACCAGCGACGCGCCCGGCTTTATGTTCGGCGTCGCCGTGCGCGGCGCCAGCCAGACCAACGGCAACCAGGAGTTCAAGGCCGGCAACGTCATGCGCTGGCGCGACAAGGTGAACTATCTGGAGAAGGAGTCGACCCGACGGAACAGCATCAGCGGCCCGCACGGGCGGCCAGCGCGCGCGAGCGGGCAAGGCGAGTCGGCGGAGCGTCCTGCGGCCATTCCGGAGGTCGAGGAGATACAGGCGGCCGCCAAGCCATCCTTCAGCCGCACCTTTACGCACCACGTCCCTCACATCCGGCATCGGGACAAGGTGGTGGCTCTGCGCAATGGAGGCTCGAACGTTTCGAAGGCTCCAGCGGCCAAAAAAGAAGAGGAGGCTGCTTGATTAGCCTACTGCTGCTGCGGTATTTTCCTTCGACTGCTCCCGCACGGACAGAACTTGTATTATTTATACAAACCAGCGACTATAGCAAGACCGTACTCGTCACCGACAGTTTCCGCACGCGAAATCGCTCCCAACGACCTTATAAAGACCATGCATTTGTGTACACCATTATATTGCGGCGTGGCAGCCTGTAAATTTGCAAACACTGACTTGTTTCACAGCTTTCAGGCCGTCGTCGCTTTTGGCACAAGACTACCCGCGACGCAGCAATGACTTATCGACAGGAATTGTAATTTAGGCTGCAACAGCAAAGCATATTGGATGGTGTTGTTGCTAAGCAGTGTTTTGAGGCTCGCTTGTTGACAATGCCCGTGCACGATAAGCTGCCCCGGCGATGTGCCAATGTCTCTTGCCAATTGGAGGATTGGGGCAAATATATAAATTCTCGACAGTTATTTGGCAGGCTGCTCACGCGGCCGGGCATTTGCTCTTGAGTTGTGCCTGAATATAAAGGAAGCAACGACATTTCAAATACATCCCACCGTTGTGGGCAAGTGTATTCGGAAGCCGAGGATAAATATAACGCCGCCTACGCCTGCTACGTTATCACATATCTCTGCTGAGAGCCCCGCGCAGTGTGGTTTTCCCTTTCCAACTTGTCATTTGCCGTTCTTTCAGATACGGAAATGCTGTGCGGCAGAGCTCGCCGACCCTGCGCTGTAATACATGCTTCATGTGCTGTGAATCTGCGGGTGGTAGCGACCATATAAGCTTGTAGAAGCTCGTATATATAGGGTGAAGCTTGTATGGTCCTCATCGGCTTTGCTCTCGCTTCTCAATTACAGCTTTATCTCAGTGCGCGCCTTGCCCCCCCCCCCCCCCCCCCCCCCTCCCCCCCGCCCAGAGAATGAGTATGATGCGCTAACATTTCGCCTGTTAATACCAACCTCACTTCATTTATCCCGCATATAAGCTTGGCCGGCAACTCCGATCACATGCCCTTCCATCCTCTGCATGCTGCAAGTCGCGAAGTTGCGAAGCCGTTGTTGAAACGTCGCGCATTAAGCACGCAGTTCCAACGTTGCTGCTGCCAATGCAGAGCGGCTATGCCTCTGCTTGAATAGACCATAGAGCAATGATAAACATAGTGACACGGTAGTAATGCACACAAAAATGCACAATGTTTGCGATGATGATGCGGTGGCTGCCAAAACCCCAAACATCCTAAAACGCCACAACGGGAGCTAGCAATACGCAAGAAGTACCACCGACTGGCAATCCCAGATTGTTAATATAAATCACTACTATATGGGATGATTATAACCCATAGTTCCATGCCTAGTTTAGCACAAATAAAACGCATGCAGGAAGATGTTCTGATATTTTTTGCGTTATTGGTTTACATTCTTCCTCACGGGTGTTTCATTGATCATTTTTGAAGTGGCATTATCGAATACATGCATAATCAAATCTGTCACACAATCAGCGATTATGCCTGCGAATCACCCATGTTAACATCCACACATCCGACAGATTGGCCAGCTATTGATACATAAAAAATACATCGATTGATTGTCCGCCTAACTATCGATCGTATCAATCATGCCATTGTGAACCATTCAGGTCATGCATCCGATTTCAATACTTGGTACGGATATTTTCTAGTGGGCGCATCCGAGGCATGTGACAACGGACGCCTTGCAGATGCAGCTGCTTGGCCTCCTCAAGGAGCAGAACGGCACGGCGCAAAGCACTTCCCTCACGACTCCTACACGAGAGGCATGTTTTGGTACAGAACTATGGGCTTCGTTGCGTCAATGCAGAGTTATGACCCATTGGCGCTGGGCAAGCATGTGTCCGACAAGTAGGGACATCATGCTGCTCACTATAGTTTCTATTCAATTGCTGATAATCGTAGTCGATGATTTCGCTAGCTTGATGGCCTTGCGAGCTCGTTCCTGATGAGCCAGAGACAGCCCGGGACCGCATACAAGCATCTTGTCTCTATACTGTCGAGCATTCTCAGGACTATACATATGACGAATGTACAACACCATAGCTTCTTCATATGTTGCACCTAGCACATTCCTAAGTCTAAGAGCAGACCACTCGGAAGTACCACTAGCTAGCTCAGAAGCAGACGGGCTGAGCAGCCTTATTGATAACATCCGGATACGATTTAAAACTTAGCGCATCATAGAGCTGCCACGGAATAAGGAAAATCAGCGAAAGGAACTAATCTTGCTGATCGCAAAAGACGTGTGCTTTACCAGAAGAGGCTTCTTTGCAGCCGTCGACAGGCTTGGGAAGCTCCCGGGGCAAATTTCTGGAGTCCTTGCCAAACTCATCACCCTCCTCGCTGTCGGAGTCTGAGCCGTCCCGAACGTGCTTAGAAGCAAGACGACTGCCGCCAGCAGGCTCCTTGAGATGCAGCCGCCGTCGCCGCCGCTGTCGCCTGCGCGGCGATCATCTGGTCGAGCTGCGCCTCCAAGGCCGAGAGACGGGACTTAAGTTGAGCGGCTTCAGCTTCAGGAAGACGACCCTGCTCAGGAGTAGGAGCGGCAGCTTCGGCGGGGTGGGAGACCCTGACAGAGTTATGGACGGTGTTGATAGTCCTTCAGTTGGTGAATGCGCCTCTCAAGCGGCGAAAGACTAGCCTCCTCATCGCGGACTCTGGGCCCACCTGCGTCAACAGAGGCTGCGAGTGAAGGAGCTAGCACGCGGATGCCGGGCAAAGAGCTGCCAAGAGCGAGCGCCATAGAAATCGATTCATTGTGCCGAGCTTATGACAGGTTCAGACAGATTCGAAATCGATAGGGGGAATAGTAGACCGTGCCGGTATGGCACGGGAGAATGAATGCTGCCTCAGTAGCGGCCGCCTTGTATAGGCGGGCCTTCAGCGATGAAAAGCGGCAATGAAAACCGGATCGACTACGAGCCCAGCTCCCCAATGCTCGCGATCGTCTTCACTAAGCCCCGTGAACAATCCGCAGTTTGAAACCCTGGCCAATGTGGTGATGAATGATGTTTGCTCTGAACTGCTGAGCTTATACCGCTTCTACTTCAAATGAGGCAATGGTCTAAAGGCTATGCCAGACAATCGACTGCAGTTGGCGTACGAGGTCAAGTGCTGGGGCGGCTTCGGCCGATGACCAGGGGCGAACTTTACTTTACTTTTACCCCTTCTACTGATTTATCACAGCCCATGCCTTCAGTGAGGAGGGGTGCTGAAGAAACTTAAGGATGGATTGTACGAGATACTAAATTATGTAGTACTTTGCGCATAGTAAATATCGGCGCTACACATCCCTGTCCATTCAAATGCTGAACAGTCGCATGAACTCACTAGTCAGCACTGAATATTCACCATATTGTATATATATATATATATATATATGTGCATAGATATACATAATATATGTATGTGTACGTATATATGTTTTTACATATATTACAATAGTAATGATAATGCCACATCTACACGATGCAGAACTCCCAGTCCGCTTGCAGATACGCACGACCAGAGGATGGTTAGTGACTGTGTAACAGCTCTAGCAGTTAGCTCTCAAATAGATACAAGGTATTAATAAGACAAGTGCCCACTGATGGGGCCTACTGGAATTCTACCTGCCGAGGAGTATAATCATCAGCTGCACCAGCTTCTTGTAACCACTTATCTGTTTCCTTCCGGAACTGTGCAGTCTCCTGTCACGTGTTCATCACACAGAGCATCTCTCGGCTCTGACACCTCATAAAATCCAATTGAGGAGTCTGGAGTGGGTACAGCGGGGCTGGCAGGCCAAAGTGGAAGACTTTATGATGCAGTTACACAAAACGCCCCCGCGTTTTCCCGGTGGCCCTCCCTGCGGATGTCCCGGGGCTGCCGGAAGCGACTATATCGGCCCACGGCCACCTCGGCCCGCTCTCTGGCTTCCCCTCACGCCAGTCCGTGCGATTCAGTGGGTGAGTGCTCCCTAGAGGCTGATCTTCTTGCCCTGCAGCTCGGAGCAGTACTTGTCCGGCACGCCGCTGTCCTTGAGCTCCTCCAGCTTGAGCTCCTTCATCCTGAGCATCTCGTAGCGCTGCGCCTGCGCCGCGGCCGCGCGGCGCCGGCCGTCCTCCAGCGCCGCGGCGTCCTCGCGCTTCCTGGCCTCCTGGTTGGCCTTGATCTGGTTCATCAGCTCCTCCTTGTGCCGGTTGCGGATCGTCTGCTGCGCCGACGCCTGCGCCGCCTCCTCGTACTCCTTCTCCCGGTTGGCGACCAGGATGCGGTTAAACTCGTCGCGCTCCGCCAGCGCCTGGTCCGCCAGGTTCTTGAGCTTGGCCTGCTGCTGCGCCTCGCGCGCCGCCAAGAGGTCACGGTTGATGTCTTGCTGCCGCTGGGCCGCTGCCCGTTCCTTTTCCCGCCACTCGCGCTCGTACGCCTATGCGGCACATTGGCGTCCGGCTAAGATCAGCACACCGCCAAGCTGCCTCGCGCTGAGGGAGCACATCAATGTGGTTTCGGAGCTTCTCATGCGTTCTGCTAAGCCAGGGGGGCAGACAGCACAGGGGGGGCGGGCACCTCTTGGTAGCGGCGCGCACGCAGCTCGTCGATCTCGCTCTGCTTGTCCTGCGCACGCTCCTGCTGCGCGCGGAGGCGCGACACCTCGTCCGCCTTGGCCTTCTGGATGGCGGCCTCGCGAGCGGCGTGCTCCTCGTCGCGCGCCGCCTTCTCGGCCAGGTAGCGCGCGATCTGAAGGTCCTCCATCGCCTCGCGCTCGGCCACCTCCTTCTTGCGGCGGATCTGCTCCGCGTTGCTCTCCGCCACCTCCTCCAGCAGCATCGCTGCCTGCTGCTTCTTGCGCTCCCGCGCCGCCGCCTCCTCCGCCTCCATGCGCTTGATCTCCACGTTCATCTGCGCCCGCTCCTGAGCCATCAGCTCCTCCTCCATTAGCTTCGCCTGCTCCCGCTGCTTAATCTGCTCCTCGAGCATCTTCTGGCCCGCTACGCGCTCCAGCGCACGCAGCCGCTCGCGCTCTTCGTAATGCTCGAGCGCCTTCAACCTGACACGTCCAGGACCAAAGGGGTGTGGGATGGGGGGAAGGGGGGCGGTAAGCTGCAGAAAGCACATATATGCTCTTATACTTTCCTGTGAAAAAGGGATGCCTTCGTACATTTAAAGTGACATCAATGTATTAGGCACACGCCTCATGGGTTCTGTGTAGCTATAGACACATGTGTGTTGATAAACATACAGGGATATATTCTTCCATGAAAAAGGGGCGATGCCTCAGTTCATTCAAGTGAGCACCCCCCCTGTGCGTTGTGGCTGTATGATATTGTGGCTGTAGTGTTGCCAGTGGCAGGTCGACCAAAGAGCGGATGCACAGGGGCTCATACCGCTCAATCTCCATCATGAGGTCCAGGCGCCGATTCTCCTCCTCCTCCTCCAGCATCATGTGCTTCTTCTCCTCGATCTGCGCATCACGGATGGTCACGCACTTGGCGTACAGCTGCATCTGGTTCATGTGCTTCACGTCATCCTGCTCCTCCAGCCTGTGACAAGGGCGAGTCGGGCGAGGGGCCAGTTAGCTTGGGGACAGCGCAAAACAAGCCATTGCCATCGGGGCGTACGGCAGGCACGCAACGAGGATAGCCTTGTCAGACCTTGCGATCTGTAAATGAAATGCCGCGAATGTTAACGATAACAGCATGGGACATGATATGCAATCTCAATAAAGAACTATACTGTATGGGTATACATCCAAAGGTCCCTCTGAGCTGGGCACTCTACTAATACTACATGCTATAGTACTTGCTATACATAGTGCATACCATACCATTGCATACTCCATACCATTAAATACAACGCCATACTGTGGTGTATAGCCCCCCAGGCAATTCTCAACCCAGGTGTGCAACTCAATGCAAAGCACAGGACACGGAAGGCGGGCGGCGCACCTGGCGATCTGCGCGTCTGTGAGAATCTTGGAGTCCGCCTCAGCCTTGAGGCGGTCCGTCTCGCTGGCTGGCTCCCTCGCCTTGCGCTCCTCCTCCATCTTGAGCATACGCTCCTTGCGCGCGAGCGCGTGCGACAGCTTCTGCGACCTTGCCGCCTCCGCCTGCGCCTTCATGGCCTGCGCCTCCTCGGGGCTGATGATGGGGCTCGCCTTCTTCATGCGAGCGAGGTCCGACGTCTTGAGCGTCGTCACGTTCTCCGCGATGAGGTGCCCGCCGCGTGTTGTGCGCATGCTCTGCGCCGCCTTGAGTTTGCTGTTCGGGCTGCGGTTGTTGGGCGAGGCAGCCGTATCGCTGGCCTTGCCACGCGAGGGGCTGCCAAAGAGCGTCTCGTCCACATAGCTATCCTTTGATACTGTCTTGTACCTGGAGCGCAAGTGGGGAACAAGTGTGGGTGGGGGGGGGGGGGGGGGGGGGGGGGGGTTCAGGACGCTGCCATGCTGATGACACGCAGCAATCAGTATTCAGCCGGATGAGAATGAAGAGCATTGTGGGGGATGCGGTGGCCACTGGGCTGTTGTGAGATGCGGTCCATCATGCTGATGCGGATGAGGTGCGGCAATGTGAGGTACTCACTTAGTGCGGGAAGAATTGGACTTGTTGGAGCCCACCGACCCGGCATGGCTGGCGGGGCGCGACTGCAGAAGGCCCAGTGGGAGGCAAGGGGTGTCAGATACTGGCATGGGGCACGTGGCATGCGCAATGGGGGGCCTCCCAGCTGGGGAGACCTCCCAGGCGATTCGCATGGTTGCACATTGGTGCAATGGCACGCTGTGTGCTGTGAGAAGGTGTGTGTGTGTGAGTGATTGTGTGTGTGTGTGAGTGAGTGTGTGTGTGTGCGAGTGTGTTTGAGTGTGGAATGGACCCGGGTTGGGGGGGGGGAAGGCGCGCACCATGATGGCCGCCTGCCTGCTCGCTGTTGTGGCGACTGTTTGAGGTGCAGCGCACCTGCTTGGCGCAGCGCCGAGACAGCTGTTCAGTAAAACTGCACGCAGCAACCGATAAGGGCTTGCTTCACGCCGTTCCTGCCATCCATCCCCATCTCATCCCTCCCCCATCTCCCCAGGATGACACAGCTCCCCTCTCCTGATCTCCTTGAGCCCTGCTTTACCTGCCAGCTTTGCTAACAGCGCGGGATGACTTAAGTGCTGAGGCCTTTGCTTCTAGATAGAGATGAGCCTGCACTGCGCCCCCCCGGGCCCATGCGCAACCGGGGATGCTCAGCGATATCGACGCGGCGGGCACACATGCCGAGCGCCCCCCCCCCCAGTGCGTGGCGGACTCGCAGACCATCGGCAGCTGCCACGGGGATAGAGCGACGTGATAGCTGGCGCGGGATCGAATCCGTGTTCCGGGGTTAGGCTTGGCAGGGACGAGGCAGCGCGGCGCGTGAAGTGGCGGGCCGCATGCCGCCGACAGGAGGCAACCGCCGCGTTCGTGGCGTACTTCGCGCGGGACATGAGCGAAGGAGGGGGGGGGGGGGGGGGGCAGGGGGCGGGGCAGCGGGCTGACGCACCGTGGATGTTGGCGTAGTTTTGGGAGTGCGTATTGGGTTCCCACAGGCTGAGCTCACAGGGAGGCGGGTGCGCGAGAGGGGAGCTGCCTAGCGTATGGCTGTCAACCGCTGTGGTGGCCGGCGGAAGGGCGAAGGGGAGAGCCACATGTCACTCGCGCGGACACGGGGGAGCAGCGCCAGCCTGCGCGCCGCCTCGTCCGGGCACGGGTCGACGACCTCTATATCGACTGAACATAGTCGATAGTACCGTGTTAATAGCGGAAGGGTAACGCGAACATACAGACTCCCGGTCCCACATATGATAATTGCATTGTTCCGTCAACATATGCCCTAATCCGTAAACATATCGTGATATATGCGGCACTTGTCATTGCACATTTGCTTTCTGTATACGAGCACCCAGCAGTCGTCACTGGCGCGCCCGCCCGCCAACTGTTGATAAATATGCTCCCTCTCCGCCGGGCGTGCCGTCCGGCACAATCGCTCGTCGACGCAGCCGTCCGCCACCCCGTAGAGCGCAACTCACGGAGCTGCACGACCACCTTTTCAACACCCGAATCAGCCACTGGCATCCCCAATCCACTCAGTAAAGAACGCCATGGCCCTGTATCAGGCGTACGACATCTCGGGCCAGGTGGCGTTCGTCAGCGGTGCTCCCCCACCCCGCCCTACCTGCCGGCTTGGTTGCCGATCCAGTACTTGTCAGCTTCAATCGAACCGCCATCATCCCGATCGTCACGATTCGTTGTAATCGCAATTGCGCCGGCACCTGTCCCGCCCCGGGCCCGCTCGCAGCGCGCGCGCCCACTTGTCTCATCCCCGTGCCTGTCCCTCCAGGCGCGAGCTCCGGCATCGGGGAGGCGATTGCGTGGCGGCTGGCTGAGGCTGGCGCGTCGATGGTGATCACGGGCCGGCGGGTGGAGCGGCTGCAGAAGCTGGCGGACGACCTGACGGGGCGCTACCCTGCCGTGCGCGTGCTTCCGCTGACGCTGGACATGACAGACCTGGCGGCCATCAAGGCGCTGCCGGGCTCTCTGCCGGCGGACTTCCAGCAGGTGGGCTATGGCCGCGCGCCACCGAGAGTACCGGTGGCAAAGCACCAGAGATAAGATATACAGGTACTGATCTAAGAGTATGGTACTCGGCGCAAGAGGATCTTCCGGGTGCGTGGTGGTTTTGTTTATGAGTACAGTTACCCGGGGCAGGAGGATCACAGCGGTTAAATGCGCTGACGACATCGGCGACCCTGGGCAGGTGGACATCCTGGTGAACAACGCCGGGCTGGCGCTTGGCGCAGAGCCGGCGCACGAGCAGGACACCGATGCGGTTGTCACGATGCTGGAGACCAATGTGACAGGGCTGATCGCGCTCACGCGGCAGCTGACGCCCGGCATGGTGGAGCGCAAGCGCGGCCACATCGTCAACATGTCCTCTGTCGCGGGCATCGAGGGCTACCCAGGCGCGTGCCTACACGACTTTGATGCCGCTCCCCCCCCCCCCCCCCCCCCCCCCCTCCCCTCCACCCCTTACATTTGGCTGATTGTGGTCTGCACGAATCATCCACAGGCGGAAGTGGTTATAACGCCACCAAGTTTGCGGTCAACGGGTACACCATCGCCCTGCGCCATGACCTCGTGGTGCGCCCCGCCCGCTCCTACATGCACACACACCTGTTCGCCGTGCCATCTCATCGCAACCAGTGGCACTCGCAGCTGAAAAGGCATACTGCATTGGAGGGTCGATGCAGCGGAAATTTCTAGGGGGACGCTGGCCATGCGCGGAACGCGCGGTCACGCATGCGGCGTGGCCCAATCGCAGGGCACGCCCGTCCGCGTGACCACCATCTCACCCGGCGCCGTCAACACCGAGTTTTCCACGGTGCGCTACAGGGACAAGGCCAAGGCGGACTCCATCTACGAGGGCTTTGACCCCCTCACAGGTGAGCCCCCCCCCCCCCCCCCCCCCCCCCCCCCCCCGGCCCTCTCCCTACAGGCCAGTCCACCATCGCGGGTGGACCAATCACAAGACACTAAAGGGGCGCAAAGAGTGGGAGAGTGGGAAGGGGGGGGGGGGGGCATCCTGGGGGGCATGGCATGGCTGAATAGGGTTGCTGACAATCGCTGACGCGGTCGCCGCAGCGGAGGACATCGCAGACAACACCATCTACGCGCTGACTCGCCCAAAGCACGTGCAGGTGCGAACCCCTGCCCCCCCCCCCCCCCCCCCCCCCGCCGCGGGTGATGCATATATTCCCCCCTCCTATATTTCAGCTGCCCACTGATGCTCCTCTCCGCTCTTCTTCCTTTCACACTCATCCCCGCCAGATCTGCGACATCTTTGTGCTGGCGACCAAGCAATCCGCCGCCAGGTCCATCGCGAAGTTCTCCGACTAGCCCGGCCACCCCTGCCATATCTGCCAACTGGGATCCTCCAGCCCATCGCCGCCCCCCTCATCGCCCCGTCATTGCCCCCTCCCTGCCGTACCTCCAGCGTCGCCGCGGTTGCCGTGCAGAGCGTCATCAACCCGGCGATGTATTTAAAAGCAGGGGACGCAGAGCGCTCGGCCGCCATCATCAGTTCCTCCGCAGAGCTGCGCCTCCTCGATGCTGAGATTGGGTGGCCTACAGCTCCCCGCAGTCTGTGATACGGCACTCCGCCTCCGGCTTGTCCATGTAGCCCGTGGGCGTGGCCTCCACCTGCTTCACCACGTCCATGCCCTCCAGCACCTGCGCCAAGGAAAGGGGGGGGTCTGGATGGGCAGTCCAATGCCGGGCCACTGCGCAGGAGATGGGTTGGAGGGAGGAGGGCGGAGAGGTGCCTGGCTGGCTGCCCATTGGCGCACCTGGCCAAACACCACGTGCTTGCCGTCCAGCCAGGGGGTCTCCACCGTGCAGATGAAGAACCTGGGCGATGCACCGGGAGGGGCGGCGAGCGGGAGGAGAGTTGCAACCGTTGGGGTCGTGTGCATGGTCATGCTCACCCGCTCAGTGAAAGAAACATGGAAGCGGCAAGGAGGGCCCTTGCGGATGGAGATGTGTGTGTGTGTGTGTGTGTGTGTGTGTGTGTGTGTGTGATGCTGAGCGGCAATGGCCACCTGCAGTAGATGAAATTATGAACGATTGGAGGGGTTACTCCGGACGGTGGTATTGGGAGAATGCCCGGGGTGAGGGGAACGGGTCACCGGGGAGACGCACTGGCTGCCGTTGGTGTTGGGCCCTGCGTTGGCCATGCTCAGGATGCCGGGACCGGTGTGCTCCACTGCACACATAGGGGCGGTGCGTCACCGGACTGAAGAGATCATGCAAGTGGGGCTTTCGGGGGAGCAGGGAGGGGGGAGGTTGAAGGGGTGAGAGGCACGCACGATCAAAGTTTTCGTCCGGGAAATTGCGGCCGTAGATTGACTTCCCGCCTGTGCCGTTGCCCGCGGTGATGTCCCCCCCTGCCACGAACGCGCCCGCATGAGTGACGCGCCCTGATGGCATGGAGGTTGGCAAGAAATATGGGAAGGCTGGCTCGCACTGTACCCTGGATCATGAAGTTGGGGATGATGCGGTGGAAGGTGGAGCCGCGGAAGCCAAAGCCGCGCTCGTGGGTGCACAGCGCGCGGAAGTTGCCTGCCGTCTTGGGCACGGCTCCCTCGAAGAGCCCCACCACGACGCGCCCCGCTGCGGTGCCACCGATGCTGATGTCCAGAAAGACCTTGGAGGTGACCTCCGCCTGGCTGGCCATGCAGCGTACACCCTGCGCGGAGCGAGCATAGCATCGGCGCCATAGCGCAGGCATCATGCACTTTTCGTTTTTACTATTTAAAATTTCAGTTTTAATTAAACAATTTCGTATCCCGGCACGCAATGACGGTAAGGATTAGTTTTAGCCTCCGTCCTCTTAACTAATTTCTCAAATCCTCAACCAGTGCGGGCACGACACCAGTAGGCGGGACGGGGGCGGGGGGGGGGGGGGGGGGTTGTGGCAGCGTGTACCAGGCTGGCGGAACGGCCGAAGGGGCTACTGCGCGATGTGGCGAGCCCACTGAGTCCAAACTCGGAGATGCCAGCGCGGGAGGCAAATGTCTGCTTGCTGAGGTGGGCTGAGAGGGCGGGAAGGGGGCCGCAATGCGCCGCGACCTGTCGCCCGGAAGTGGGGCCAGCACAGAGGAGCGGGGGAGGGGGAGGGATCATTTTTTTCCGCATCGGCAATGAGGGGGCAGCTCGCGTACTTGCACTGCAGCGAGACAGGCAGGTGATGTCTCACGTTCATGCTTGACATTGCGGACCACAGCCGCGCTGTGATGCGTGCCTGTGGTGTCAGGAAAGTGCGGGCGTCAGTGTTTCCGCAGACGGCGTCAATGTTGGCCTAGATTGGCGTGGTAGTTCCTCGGGAGTTGGTTGCGGAAGATTTCTTCCGGGCAGAGGTGGTGGGGGGGGGGGGGGGGGGGGGGGCGCGCACCGCCTGCTTCGCCAGTGGCTGTGCCGACATCATCTTTGGACTCTCGAGCTGAAAGGGTGATATCAAGATTTCCGTCACAGTGACAGCGGTGGCACTCTCGGAGCTTGGGAGGGTTAAGTGGAATTGATGGTGGTGTGGATATCCGCGTTGGCCGAATATCCGTTGAGGGTGATCGTCGTCAGACATGTTGCCGCTGCTGGCCGCCCAGGGCAGGTGAGGGAGGGCGGTGATGGTGATTATCGCTGCATTAAAGGATAATATTCATTATATGCGGATGTCTCACAGGCCATCTTGACACCGTCTCGCGGGGTGTTAATGGAGCGAGCATATACGGATATGTATCTCATGGGGATTAGTTGCTCCATAATGTTTATCCTACCCGTATGTCACATATGGTCGCTATATCATTTCGATGTACGTATGCTGGCATTTTGATGCGGGAGCGAACAACTTGGCTGTCGGCAGCCGCCCGTAAATTCCTGGACATAGTCGCTACTCGCTACCCGGGTACGAGTAGTTTGCGAATATTCTGATGACAATAATTGTTTGTTCTTTATTCAAGAATTTATTTTCATTTAGTCGCTATTATTTCTTCAAGTAGTCGCTATTTATTCAAGTAGTCGCTATAGAGCATGGCAGTGGCATATTGACTGAACCCGTCGGGGATGTGTACTGAATATAATACCCCTACGAGAACGGACATGTGGCGGTCGCGCGCGCGACTACCGCCTCTAGCGTCTAGCGACAACTCGTAATCCTGCAACAGTACCAGTACGATGCGCCGCCAGCATCTCAGAGCTACCATCCCGCTGCCGTGCCGTGCCGGTTTCTAACAAGCAGGACACTCGTTCTTCAAATGCTAGCAGCAATCGAGAACTCCTTTCACTAGCAGCAGCTGGCTGGTCACGCAGACGATATACTATGGGGCACCAACATTTCTTTATCCAAACCTTCTTCTAAATGCGCGCAATGCCTGCTTCATGCGGCCTGATTTTCAAAATGTTCAGTGTTCCTTCGCAGCAACAAGAATGCCTATAAATTTACACAATGGACAAGCAATATATATTATGTATAACAGCACACAACGATAGTTCACTCACATTGTATATGAGACTACCTTTTCCAGACTGGGAATGGCTGATTGCAACACAGAACCAAGGATGATTCTGCAACTATGCATGTGAACAGTGGCTTGTGCCAATTACCAGGGACTACATTACTACAGCGCACCCGCAGCTATGTATTGGACCAAAAGAAGGATACCGTACATGGGGACATCTTGCTGACATCAATGGCTAGTCACCGAATGGCGGCACGAATAAATGTCCACAGCTTTAGGGGAGGGCATGCATCCAGCATCCGGGTGGAACGTAGCGTAGCACAGTTTGATTTGAGCATAAAAAATACCATTCTTCGGAGTAACCCGTCGCATGAAACAGCCACCGTCACATTGCTGCCCCAGTAGGTATTTTTGTCAGCTTATTCATTACTCCAATAGTAATTCCTGCACTATTTCCCGGTCACCATCGTGCGCGGAATGTTCATCGCTTCGTTGTACCTGCCCGCAGACACGCCGCTGCTTGACAGCAGGCCCAGCTGCTGCGCCTCGCGCGCGGACGTCGCGCTGCCGGCTGCAATGCTGACCGCGGCAGCAGCTGCATGCCGCTGCACCGCGCTGTTGGCTGCGTGCGTGCGCGCTGCCTGCGCCACGTCGTCCAGCAGCCGCAGCAGTGCCGCCTGCGCCTTGCCGCTGCGGTCAGCAGTTAATGCGGTGATGGCGGCACAGGCGTGGCCCTGCACCGGCACGCTGGACGGGTGGCTCCGCATGACGGCCTGCAGGACCGGCAGCACCTCCAGCTGACCCGCTTCCAGGGCGCCATCGTGGTCGGCGGCAATGAGTCGCAGCGCGGCGCACGCAAAGTGCATGCAGTCCTCGCGCGAGGTGTGCGCGAGCATGACCGCGCTCAGCTCTTGCAGGAGCCCAAGCCGAACAGCTTCTGCGGCGTTGGCGGCGTCGCCCTGGCACATCCCGGCGGCAGCGTAGCAGGCGTCCTCGAGCACGTTTGGGGCGCCAGGGTGCGCAGTCATGGCGGCTTGCACGTCAGCCAGCAGACCCATTGCACCCGCCTCCCGCCGCAGCGAGCTGTCCCCCATGACAAGCCCCCCCACCGCGCGGCAGCCACACTCTTGGACGCCTGGCACGCTGCGGTGCCCACGCATCGCGCGCTGCACGTCCCCCAGCAGCCCGAGCCGGCCTGCCTCTGCGCGCAGAACGGCGCCGCTGCCGGCAACGAGGACGCTCACTGCGGCGCAGCCCCACTCCTGCACGCCGGCGACGCGTTCCTGGGTTTGCAGCGCAGCTTGCACGTCCTTGAGCAGCCCGAGGCGGCCCGCCTTGGCGCAGTTAGCGGCGCTAGAGCCGGCCAGGTTGCACACCGCAGTGCAGCCCCACTCCTGGACGCCGGAGCTGCCAGTGTGCGCGCGCATGGCGAGCTGGATGTCAGCCAGGAGGCCCAGCTGGCCTGCCTCAGCGGCGTTGACGTCGTTGTCTAGCGTGAGGTTCGCCACAGCGCTGCAGGCCATCTTGCGCACGCCCGAGCGGCACCCGGGTCGCCGCATCGCGCGCTGTACATCGGCCAGCAGCCCCAGTCGGCCAGCCTCATCGCGGTTCGTGGCGCAGCCTGCGGTGAGGTTCCCTACCGCTCGGCAAGCGTGCTCCTGCAAGCCGGCGGCGTCCACATGAAGCACCATTGCGCGTTGGATGTCAGCCAGCAGCGCCCCGGCGTCCGGATCGTTGCCATCGGTGTCGCTGGTCAGACTAGCAATCGCGCGGCAGGCCGCCTTCTGCAGCGCGGCATCGCCGCCGTGCCCGCGCATCGAGGCGCGCATGTCTGCGACCAGGCCAAGCCGCCCTGCCTCGCTCTGTCGGCCAGGATCGTCCGTCAGCATGTTGGCGATAGCCTCCCAGCCCTCGCAATGGACAACGGGCGCGCCAGGATGAGCCCGCAGCAAGCCCTGCACCGCCCCAACGCTGCTGGCCCGTCTCACCGCATCCACTAGTTCCTTCCCAGTCGCCTCCTCTTGCGCGGCAAAGTCACTGCCGGGGCTCGTGGAGGACTGGGGGGAGGCTGTGGGGGAGACAGCAGTCGGCACGTGCCGCTGCTGCGCTCTTGTGGATTTTGGCCGGTGCAAGCACGTGGCAAAGGATGGCGCCAGTGGGCTTTGATCAAAGGCTTCCCGCCGCGCTGCCTTGGCCGCCTCGTGCTCATCCCATTGCTTCCGTAGCCCCAGTAGCGACGCCTCCACCTCTGACGCGCCGCACTTTATCGCCAGTCGCTCGGCATTGCTGAAGGCGCGCTCCAGGAACGCGGCGCTGACCTCTTGCTGCGCACCTGCCTGTGTGGCTTGATATTCCACGAGCCCGGAGCTTGCGGCAAGAAGCCAGTCCAGCGTCTCCTGCAGCACTTGCGATGGCATTTGGAGCCTGGCAGCGCACTCCTCGGCGTGAAGCGCGGCGTGTCGGAGCGCACGCGGGGGGCTGAGCTCCGTCAGCCCCGGGGCCGTCCTGTTGGCCTTCTCAGCTCCCCGCAGCCCATGAGTGGCCTCATACGTCTACCCGCAGCGTGCATAAACAAGTCATGTCAGCGTCAAGTACATCAAAATGGTTAGTTCCAGCAACCATCCATTCGGCAATTGGATTTTGACAAGTGCCGGCGCGCCGCCTGCATCAATGGCATCATTGGATACCTATGTGGGCAATATGCTGATATGCAGGAGCTGATACTACGAGCTACGCATCGAGCGGATCGTCAGCTGCCACAGGACACGGCCCTGCCAGGCAGGTGAGTAGTAAACGGAGCAAGGAATTGTGTCTGCATCTACTCCAGTGCGCTTGGATTTGCTATACGCAAAGGTCCCCCCCCCCCCCCCCCCCCCACCCACTCCCTGGGCCGGTGTAAAACTTCAGACTAGTGCATCAGGTCTTGCATACTATTCTGGGTGCATATCATATGGGTACCAACGCGATAAAGAGACCACTGCGAAATTGCGAGTACAGAGCTGCCATGTCCTAAATGCAGACGACTAAACTAGAGTGAGTATTCCTACGAGTTGCATGCACGGACTGCAATCCCAGTTGGAGGCCTACAACACGAAGGGTTCTTGTGAATACGTACGTCAGCACCCACAGGTCAGATGTGGATAGCCCAGATGTGGACAAAACAACATTGAATGATGGGTGTGCGTCAGCACCCCGCCTTTATGTTCCTGCACAAGTGCTGATGCGGCGGGGGTCAACAGTAGTCACATATCGAGCATTATTTATGCGGCCACATTTCCAGTACAGGTACAGGGTACCTTTCTCTTTTACATCAGTACAGGGTACCTGGTGTCGGTATGGGGATACGGGCACCGTACCACGGGGAATCCGGTACGGGTACCAGTTTTCACCGTACCAGATACGGGTATCTGTACGTACACAAACGGGTACAGGTAGAAGCATTATTGTAGACGACGAGCGCGCATGCGCCGGTCGTGACACATCCACCGCAAAAAGCTCATAATAAGGATACATGTACGGTACGGGTACTAAAAGATCAACAGCAGCCGCGCGCTGCTCAACTACGTTTAGTCGCTAACGCGGCTCGCATGTATTAAATACTGATACTGAGGATACCGACAGTGGACGTTCTCTATTGCCATTTCGGGCGGTTTCCTGATCGCCTTGTACTAGCTCATGGAACTACATACTGAGGATACCGATACTGATACTGAGTATTATACTGGTACCGGTACGAGGTACGATAAGGAAAATGCTCGTCGTAGTACTCGTCGTCGTATAATGATGATTACATGTCCTACATGCAACATTCAAGAAATCCACACAGAAATCCATGCAGAAATCCATACAGAAATCCAGCGTCGTCGTTTGTTTTTCCCCGGCCCCGGGACAGGACTGGCACCAGTGAAACCCTTGCAGCGTCTCTACGACGGCCGTTCAGGCAGCAATCCAGTTTGGGATAGCCCTGGGTAGGCGACGCTGCGTTATAGTATTAGGTTTTTACTAGCGCTTTTGTGAAAGCCCTTATGTAATCAATATATATGTTTTACTAGTCATCAAGCAAATTGCCGAAGGGTCGTCGTGTTGTCCTTTATTACGTTATATACGACTACCTCCTGCTCATCTATATACTAGTATACAAGAAAACCCATAACAGCAGTACAGGTATCCGTACGGTTGTGGGGTGCCCGCGCGGAAATTCACTGCTAAGAAAATTCCTGTCCTTTCACTCGCTATCGATACGGATATATAATGATGCTATTACGAAATTCAAGAACGATGATTGCGAAGTGAGAAAGTGCGCATATATTGTGAAAAATATATACACACGCTTGTGTACCGTACATCACCCCTGGTCGCTGCTTGTACCGTACCTTGCGCTCCCAATATACCCGTGTACAGCCAATCTTCGCAGCAAATGCGATGAGGATAGGATAAGAATCATTTATGATGGATATCGTTGCGCCATTAGATATATTATCACACGCGACGTGCCCGGTACTCCCCGCTATTATACGGTACAAAAAATGTAAAACATGATGTAAGCAGCAGTTCAGTAATCTTTATGACGACGGCACTACGAGTGCTACCCGGACAATCAGGGCGCCGCCGACGGGCGCGCGAATCCTGTACAGGGTACACGTATTCGTCGCAAGTCCGGATCCTAACCGCCACCCGATCCGCCTACTACCTCTGCCGCTTTGGATTACAAATCGCAAGTATCAAAAACTACCGGTAGGTGCACGTGCACTGTACTACTGTACTGTACAGTACCGCACTCCGAATTCCGGCGACGTATCACCGCGCGCCTTTCTCCGCATGCTGTGGATCGTCATCGGTAGATGCGACTGTTGGCTGGACCAGTACACGCACCGAAAGGCGAGTCGCGAGAAGGGAGCGGGGAGGCATGGCAGTCTGCTGCTTTATTGCTGCTACTGCTGTAGCAAAGGGGGAGGGGTCTGTGACATATATATTCGGGCTTCCTCCCCTGGCAGGACATGCGGAGACAGAAAGGCTGCGGAAAGTTGCTACAGTCTAAAACCGCCGGATACATCTTCGAAAACCTCAGCAAACATGCATGTTCCGGCGGACGATACGCTGATTCAGGCCAGAAGGCGGGCGGGCGCACCGTCCGCAAGGCGGTATCCGCGTGAGCAACAGCACGTCGAAGGTAGTCTACGTTGTCAAGCTCCCATGGAAACTGCAGGTCGGCCGCTGCGCTGCCTGTGACAGTCAGCGAGGTGGAGGCGACTGACGACGGCGGCGGGAACGGGGCAACAGCTGACCTCGACATACCGGCGAGGCCGCTGTTCTGGCACAGCCACCACGGCAGGGACGGGACGTGGCGTTGGGCGACTTTCCAGACAGTGTCTTGATCGCTGCGCTGGGTTGCAAGATTCGGACGGCCACGCAGGAGCTGCTCGAAATGTGTGCACGCCCAGCGCAGGTTGGAGGTGCGAACAATCAACAGTTGCACGACCGGGGGCGCTAGTTGGGCAGACGCCGCGACCCCGCCCTGCTGCTGAAAATATCCTCAACTACTAGTAACCCGTACCCCTATTGGTACCTGTAGTAGTCTATGATATAGTAATTGATATTAAATAAATCATAATCCTTACTTTTTATTTTCCGATCCCCCCCCCCCCCCCCCCCCCCCCCCACCGCGGGACAGAACTGGCACTAGTGAAACCCTTCCCATTCTGCACTCGCAGTTGCTTTAGGCAGTTACGATTAAGTGTTGAGTTAGGCAGAAGTTACGATCGTCAAACGAAACGTCCGGGATCGTAGAATCGTACCGAACACACCCGGATACCCCGGCTGTAGGAAATGGGACGCGCAACCCCCCAAGTTACGATCGTCAGACGAAGCGGTCTCGCGCCCTATAACTTCGTCGGAGAATGGTCGGAGGAGTGATTTCCTACAGCCGTCAGCCGTTTCGTCGGAGATCTCCGACGAAAGCCATTTCCTCCGACGAAAGACATCAGGTGAGCCCAACATGCGCGATCGCGCGTCCTCGCCCCCCCGCCCCCCCTCCGGCCCCTCGCAGCTTCTGTACCACCGCCGTCCGTCCCGAAGCGTGCCAACACGTCCGCATTTCTCGGTGCAGGCGACGCACCGGCTGCCCCCCCCCCCCCCCCCCCCAGCCACCCGCGGTCAAGGTATTGACACGTGTGCTGACTGCGCGCAGTCAGGTCAACGAGGCGTCACGTCGTAGCTCCCACTATGCCAGCGCCACACACCACCGACCCCGCCACTGCTCCTTCCTCCTTCATTGCCCTGGTCGACGAGGCTTGTGCGCGGATGGTTGAGTCGCCTCCTGCAGTCGCTGCGGGCGATGTTGCCCGTGATGCTGTTGAGAATGCCTTCTGGGACGACAACGACGACGTGGGCGAGGGCGAGACCGACGCTGACGACGCCATCGCCGACGCCTCACCAGCCCTTATCTCCCCGGAAGTTGAATCTGCGTGTGAAGACGGCATCGGTGATGGCGAGGGCGCAGCTGCGCCGACGGTCAAAGCCAACTCGAAGTGGGCGCTGGGGGAGGTGCTAGTCGCCGTCCGCTGCGTCTTGGCCGCCAATCGCTCCAAGTCCACGCAGACAGTGCTCAAGCGCGCCAAGCTCGCACAATCTTTCTACAACAAGTTTGCTTCGGACGTCGTGGCCCTTGGTATCTGGACCCCTGGGAAGGATGGTCACCCGACTATCGAGGAGTCTTACGAGCGTCGCACCTCCTTTACCGAGTCAGGCAAGAATAAGGGCAAGAGCCCTCTGTTCACCAAGCATGCCGAGATCGTGAAGATTGTGCAGAACGAGATCCTGCCTATCTTGCGCCGACACCTCGGCCCCGACGAGAAGCCACCAAGCGGCAAGACATGGGTAGACGTGCAAAGCGCTGCCAAGCTCGAGTATTGGGAGCACTTCAGCTCGTCCAGGGCCCGCGTGCGGGGCAAGCCGATCCCTACCGCTTGGACCGAGCCCGCCTGGGAGTGCTTTGTTCTATTCGGCCAGCTGCCCAACGGCAAGAACATTGGCGAGTTCTGCCTCGGTGGTACACCCCCCACCGGCGCAGGTCCAGCCACAGGCCGCGCCACTCAACGTGAGCTTGAGAACAGCCGCAAGAGGACTCGTCGTGAGGGGGAGCGGACTGAGGCCGCTTACAACCTTGTGGCACAGCATTTCGGGGAGCTGAAGAAGGCATCCAACTCTACTGCCTCCGCACTTTCCAAGAACAACAAGATATGGAATGCACAACTCCTGCTGAAGCACGGCAATGAGCAACAGAGGGACAAGGCGATGCAGATCCTCATGAAAAATTTGGAAGAAGAGGATGAGGCTCCTACCGCCCCCCAGCAAGCCAACCCGGCCCCTGTGGATTACAGCTCTCCTGCTCCCTCTGACTACAACCCTGTCACTGTAGGGCAGATGCTGCAGGACAAGGCTGCTGCCGGGCCACCAACTTTGTTTCTAGAATAGTCAGCATAGCCCCCCCCCCCCCCCCCCACCCCCAAATAGGAAATCTTGTCACAGAGGCATCATCCATTACACCTTCCCTACCCTAAGTATATGTAGACACGTTTCACAGAGTATCATGCCATGGCCCTGGGCAGCCATTCACAGGCCTGTCACACACTGGCCTGCAGACGCTGGCATGCTTCAGCTTGCATAACATCTTCTTTCTGATCATGTAGCTGATATGCTCAGCTATGGCTTCCTGCCTACTGGTGTAGTCCTCATCCTGCTCTACCTCCTCTGCTGATGCTGGCTGCCGACCTACTATACTCAGATCTGTACCGACATGGACAGGCATACGCGCTGTCCACTTGATGAGCTGCTCAGCTACGGTAAATCTGGTGCGCACGTCGGCGGCACCTACATCCGAATCGACGAGGTCAGTTGGCAGATCCTCCGGGTTAGCGTCCATCCGCATTTGCTCATTGATCATTTCCACCGCCGCAGATGCTGTCCCCCCGATGGCGTCCAACTCCAGCGGCTCCCAGTCATCATCACGCTCCCCGATTGTGTTGAGACCATCGTACTGCGACAACATGTTGTGCAGTGTTGAGCACGACCGGAACATGTCGTCCAATTGTTCTTTGGTTGACACATTCGAAGGGACCTGTGACACAGGGGCGGATTAGCACAGCCTATATACTTCATCATATGGCGCACAGCATGAGCGGCATATGTATATACATATGCACATGGACTGCCAATCACCGACGCATCCCACACACACACACACATATAATCACAGAGGGCTGCCAGCCGGAGGCAGCGCCTGCCAGTATGTAGTCAGGCGCTGAGCAGCGCACACATGTAAATATTATCAACACAGCGCACAGCACAGCGTGAGCGGCATATGTACATATGCATACGGGCTGCCATCACCGACGCATCCCCCCCCCCCCCACCACACACACACATATAATCACAGAGCGCTGCCCAGCCGGAGGCAGCGCCTGCCAGTATGGTAGTCAGGCGCTGAGCAGCGCACACATGTAAATATTATCACACAGCGCACAGCAACAGCGTGAGCGGCATATGTACATATGCACATGGGCTGCCATCACCGACGCATCCCCACACCACACACACACACACACACA